>JAZHYW010067505.1:0-51539 GCA_037355805.1 Ixodes ricinus | reverse complement strand
TGTTGGCGGGAGCCTTCCCACCTGTTGCAAATATTATGAGCTACGGATTGCGCAACGTCTTACACCAAACTTGATTGCCCTGAGTGTATAGGCAGCCATTCGCTGTGAGCAAGTCGGGATTACAGTAGGTTGTGTTCGAAACAGTGATAATGATGGTGACGGCACACGTGATGCCGCAGGAAATCAAAACATACACGGCTAGAGTGAGCCTGTTGTAGGCGGCAGTAAAGAATGGGAATGCGGTAGTCTTACACGGTATTCAGTGACACTAGGGCTTAGGCAAGCTCGTCGTCGTCGTCGTTGCCTCGCCATCGAAGTCACCTCGTGTTCGAGTCGCCTCCTTGAATGCAAGAGCTAGATCTCCCAAAACAGCAATGACATTTTCATTGGACCGGTTTCCTGTTGAAGTTGGATCACTTTGAACTGCACCGTTGAAGGTTGTCGGTGCATTGCTGGAAATGATGCGTTTTACATTCTTGTCTTCAGTGATCCAGCAGGATGTGAGACTTGGCATGCGCTGCGGTGAATAACGACTGCGTCTCATTTTCCCGGAGTTAATAAAATCCCTGCGCATGCGCAGAAAAGCAGTTTTTTTTTTTTGCGCATGCTCCGTTTTACAGTTACCGCCTTGTGGCACGACGGCAGCGACATCAACCTGTATGTGGAGTTCAAAACAGCCATGAAGATTCCGTTTCCCTCTTCCAACTCTATCATAGCAGCCTATAGGTTGGAAGCAACCGAATGGCGTCTCTTGGGCGGACAACTGCCAAGACGAAAGCTCGACAAAGGGCCCGCAACACGAGCTCTTTGTTTAGATGCAGCGTGCCCCGGTACGACCGTGGTGTGGGCGATCGATGACAGGCAGAAAATATACCCTTTCCGAATCGAAGTCGCAGGGGGTGGGCGGCGTAGACTGGAGAGCACCGGTTGCCCCTGGGAACGGGCCGAGAACGACGCTCGCACGAGACACTGCACCAGTATCGAGTGAACAAGTCGCCGTTTCGGCCCATCTTTACAGCCATGAGGGACACGACACTACGGTGAGGACGTCGTCGTTCATTAGCAGGCCGCACTGTATATATGCTCATTTTTCCCACTAAGCTAACCGTGGTCGAGTGGCGCGCGTGTTCCTTCAGCGGAAAACCGACAGAATGTCCGAAGACTTGTGCAATATCATGAGGGTGCCTCAAAGTGACTGGCCTCATTTCCGAATTTCGCAGCCTCGAAACGATTCGCGACGAAAACATTAATGAAAAGACAGTGAGTATGCAGGCGAGCTGAACGTGCAAGATTAATCATGATGTTTCAAACCCGAGACTGTGTTGACAGAAAAAAAAGGAAACTTTCAAGTCAACGAAAAGACGCGGGAGAGAAGACCAAACGCAAAATGGAATCCATCGGGGCAATATAAGGAGCGAGAGAAAATGACGAATTAGTTACGTTTAAGACGTCTTCTCATGTGTCCTTTTTCTTCGACTTCAAAGTCTCTATTGTTTCATCACCACAGTCTCGGGTTTGAAACATCATGTTCAAAACAAGTAAGCATTACAACTGCACCAGTCTTGTAGTAACCGTTTACCAGATTATTGTCACGAATGACAAAGGATGCGGCGGCGAGTTACCTGGAGCAAACTAAACGTCTGATGGGGCCAGACGTGTGCCCAAAGCAGAAGGAAACGGAGAAACGCAATAGAAGGCGTCGCAGGCGTCGATAGTCGGCGAAACAGCAGGATCGAACGCGGAGGCGAGACAGCTACTCCGCTCGCCATCCGGAGTCCCTTACGTCCCCTCGTGGGTTTCTGGAACATTCGGCGTAGAGCTTTTCGGCGCGTAGAACATTCGGAACTCGATCAGACGAGAATGCTCCCTGAACTTACGAGAACGCCAAGTTCGAAGCATAAATAAAAGGACAATGCTGCTCACTGGAATCGAACCTAGGCCTCTCCGCGCGACAGTCAGGCGCGGCAGCCATTCGGCCACGCACGCGCTCGCTCCGCGAAGCCCGTGGCATCATTCCATATCGGTAGTGACGGAGGTCATATGGGTCAGGCTTTGGCCGGTTGGGGAGTAGTGGGCATTTCGCGTCTTGGGTTTTGGGCAAAGGAGGGGGCTGGGCAGGGGGGGGGAGAGAGATTGGCAAAGACACCTGACGTCACAGCGATGCGTTATCCATATTTATTTATTTATTTCTTCTGTCGGCCTAATATTTGCCATTTCACCAAAAACTAAACATTTCTTTCGAATAGAAAGTTGGGGCCCTGTACTACACGGCTGAACCAGGCTGAACCAAGCGGTATTCGAGGAACCGGGTTACGTCGTCTGCTGCGATTGGTCAGCGCCGAACCGCTGACCAGTAAAGTAGACGACGTTGTCCCGGTCCCTCTTGGGCCTGTCGTGTAGCGTAGGGCCCCTGCTGTATGTCGTCTTTTTCTGTAAAAATTGACCGCATCTCCACGTGGTGAACGATGTTGATTGGGCGAAGCCCTGGCGGTGCTTGTCTGCGTAGATGCTGAGCCGCAGCATGCCGAGCCTTTCGTTCGTTTTCATTCATGTCAGAAAGAGGATGTGTGGTATGGAACGTGGTTATATACGCATTTGAGCATTTACCGCAGCGCCCGCTCTTCTATATACGTTGAGCAAAAGCATGCAAAGTTTAACATGATTATATACGCATTTGACCGCACCGCCCTCTCCTGAATACACGTTGAGCGGCTACATGCAACATTCTTATCCATGACATCCCCAGTTCTTGAGTTACTACCATATCAGAGCCCCTACTCGTCCCGTAGTCGTGGCCGAGTGGTGAAGGCGATGAAATAGAAATGCATTGGGGTCTCCCCGCACAGGTTCGAGTTCTGTCGACTGCGCAAACAGATTTTTCATAACTTTTGCATATTGTTTTTCATCTTTTCTTCATTTATTTTTATCTTTTTTTTTTCGCCCTACACGAGTACCTAAGCTCATGTGCTCCCGTGCGCGCAACTGTTTCAAGTTTTTTTTTCTTTTTTTCTATTTTTTTTTGTCTTTTTTTTTGCCCTGTACGAGCAGGGAGCATGTGCTCACGTGCTAGTGAGCACGTGAGTTCACGAGCAGGAGCACGAGCACCGACGCCGGACACATGGGACGGACCTATGGACATGGCTAGCCCCCAAGGAACTTCGCCCCTAAAAACAAAATGGCCCTTCGGGAGCTTAGAAGAGCCAAGCTACCCCCCCCCCCCCCCCCCCCCCCCACCCCCGCCCCCCTTTAACCCTTTAAATCTGCCCCTGGGCACCCCTGATCCCGCCATGCTACGCGCAAGAGTCCTCGAACCTTGAATAAGCATAGTAGCACGTTCCCAGTTCAGGACGTAAGAGATAGTGCACCTTCAAGGACGGAACACCACATATCGCCGTTCTGCCGATCAAAAACCTTGCCAGGTGCGTCGGACCAGTCTCCCTGTCGAACACAGGGCTACTACCATTTCGGAGATTTCGACAATTCGAAGGGGAGGGGAGGCAATCCTTTCTTCCCAAACACTCCCGATTTACGAAACAAGCTTGCTCCAACTTAGCATGGAGTATAAGAAGCTTAGAACCACCGGCCAAGGCATCCAACTCTCAATGCCTTTAAAATTAACAAAGGTCGTCATCAACGAGCCCCTCCTTGCCGCTGCGCCAAGGTAGTGATCGGTCCGTTTAAAGGATCTTGTGCGTTTATCACTGATTAAAATATGGACACCGTGTGTATGTGTATGTACTGATGACAGAGTCCCGTATGGTAAGCGAAACGACTATTGTAGTTTTTTTCTTTCTGTTATGCGAAGGCGCTCTCCTTATTTGAATCAATCATGACATCTCCCGGCTTTTTGACTATTTTTGAGTTAATCACTGATCATAATAGCTTAGTAACTCGGGCCATGTACCTCGATCATCAATATTTTCGGCTAACCCCGTTTTCTTTTCGGCCGCCAGATGTTTCAGGCGTCTGGAAAACAAGGTGTCGACTCAAGTCTCGCTGCCTGAAGAAAGTTGCGGAACTGCTGATGAAAGGAAACCCGACGAGGGACGGCAACGGCCACAACCCGTTTGTCGCTTCCCCAGCAACCTGGTTGAGGAACTCGTCGAGACCGTGATTCAGTTGTCCCCCAAAGCCAGGGACAAGCTGACCCCAGACGTTTGTGCGGAGGACCTGCACGTCCTTCTCTGTAGCGGACGCCTTCGCCACTTTTCGCTCTGGGACGTGGAGATGCACAGCCGGGACTTTTCGAGTGCACTGAAGCAGATGGCGAACCACAGCGAACTTTGCGTGAGATCGAAATCGACGGGGTTTACGTGCGTGGCAAGCGACCAGAGACCATCCTGCGGAGCTTCGAGAACATCGGACGCCTCCTGCGCTCCGCGCCACAGCTCCAAGTCCTCAAGCTCGGACTGAGCTCGCGGTCTCTCGTAGACCTTCTCCAGCTGTCCGACCTCGAGGAGCTTTCGCTCACCTATGACTGCCACGTGGAACTCGACGAGGTTGTTACTCTGTGGGAAGAGGACGGGAGGCCTGCTATTGCCGAGGCTTAGGTCTTTCCACTACGGAGACTATTTCTCGCCGGCCTCCAGCCGCGCCGTGGCGCACCCGCTGCAGCACTGTCCCCTTCCTCGCTGGACCTCCAGAGCCCGACGCCGCGGGGGCCCTGCTCGCCACCCACGAGGAAGCAGTTTCACCGAGACGGTCGTCTGGCCACCAGGTACCGCTTGCAGAAGACGGTTTTGGGGTCGTACATCTACGGCTCCAAGGAGGACGCCGCCGGCCCTTCGCCCCTCTGCGTCCAAATAGCGACCACGACGTGTCCGCAACTGGTGGACCTGGACATCTACGTGGACAGCCATGACTCCATCCTCTCCCTGACCGAGTTCTCCCATCTCCAGTACCTCAAGATCATGTGGGTCAACTCCAAGGTAGCGGGATGCTTCGAAACTGAGTACGCTGAGTCTCTTGCACGAAGTCGGCTGCCAGCTGCTCGAACTCTGCCTTCACTCCTTCGTAAAGGTCGACCTAAACGCCGTAACGTCTCTGTGCCCTTCCTTGGAGGCATTCGGCTTGATTCAATGCAGGACAGTCGCAAACCATGGCCCAGTGTCGGAACCTTTTTCGAGGCTTTCAAAACTCCGATTCATCCCTCCGGCGGAGTACCCGGATATCTCAAGCCGAGGACGACCTCGTCTGTCTGCTGTGCTCCTGTTACGACCTGACATCGTTCGTTGCTGACGTGGTTACGGATAATTTTCTGTTTCTAGTGGAAAGACTGCTGTCTGTGAACAGTTTTTCGAGACTGCAGCTAGTGGGAATGTACTGCCAGCAGCCTACGCCTTCGCTGAGGGACGGCCTGCTGACCTTTCTGGCGGCTTGCGGCAGCCTCAAGTACATCGTGGTGGCTGATAGTGACATCAGCGATCTGGCGCTACAGGCGAACCCTAGCTTGATAGTAAGGTACGAGTACCTTTACGTTGGACTCTGAGGCACTCAAAATGGTCGGGGCTGAGGTCTCTTGTTCTCCTTCTATCAAACGATGAAGTGAGGATGAGGAACAAAAGTTGAATTTTGTCCTGCGAATTATTTGCTCTGCGCGTGGCGCCACAGTCGCTGTTGCACCGCCCGCAAAGTGAACCTGCCGCCGGGCGAAGTTTCTGGTTGCACACCGCATGTTAGCTTCATAGAGCAAGCTCAATTTAAGATTGCGTATTCAAAGATTGGCAGCGACCTTTCCCTTCAACGTTCTGGAATGAATGAAAGGCAGTGTTTAAAGAAGTGATCATTTTAAGCCATCTTCTATTGTATAGGTGACATGGCATCAATGTATATTCTCTATATAAAAAGTGAAGGTCAGGTGACGTGGGGCCACGTTACGTTAATTTTCCCGCTAAATTTAGCAGGAGAACTACATTGGTATATAAGTCACGTGACGTCATTTCCGTGTCATCAGTTTTCCCGCCAAATTTAGCGGGGAAAATGAATCGGTGTATAAATCATGTGACGTCAATTTTTCCGCTAAACTCAGCTGGGAAACTGAATTGTTCTGTAGGTCCCGTGACGTAAGTTAACGCGACATCAAATTTCCCGCTAAGTATGCACCTACTCATGTTTACAAACAAACCGGAGCGCCCGGAGCGCCCCTAGCGGACGCCACCGGCGCCGCGCATGCGCGATGGGGGTGTGGGCAACAAGCTCGCCGTCGCCCATAAACAAACCATTGAAATGCGATGTTATCGGCGTCGGTGTGAGTCCCCCTGCCCTTTATCGCTTTCGAATTGTTGATTCTACGTCTTCCTGACAATGTCTGACTACATGAGCGGCGTCAGCGAAATCAACGAAGCTCGTTTCACCGCAAAACTTCGCGTGAATAATCTGACATGCGGCGATTCATTCCGCGTGGACGCCGCAGAATGTACGCTAAAGCCTGATTCACATGATGAGATTTCGCTCGCAATTTTCAGTCGCGACGTCGCTCGGGCTGCGAAAGCGTGAACCGCAGCTGAGATGGTCGACGTCGATACTGAAAATCGCAAGCAGAATCGGACGAAGTGAATCAGGCATAACAAGTCGGTGATGGCCGCTGGTAACAATAATCAACATCTCCTTGTATCTACTGTTTACGTCGAGCCTGCTTACGAACCTTCAAACTTAAGTCTTTTGAGGCCTGCACTTACTTCTTAACGCAAGTACCGGGCCAACATTTGGTCTACGGGCCGGTGTCGTCTAAAAGAGCAGACGACAAGCAGGAGCGTTTGAAAGAGCAGACGACAGTTCGAACGATCAGACGGCCGTTCGAACTTAAAGACGCACTGAACGTAGTCCGCAGGTGGGCCGTACAACTTGAGGGTTTTCCGGCGTTCATGTTGGAACAAAACAAATAAATCTGATGACCACAAGTATCCGTGAATTCAACCCAAAGTGCTTCCCGCCCAAGCAATTGTGGTCCGGCGGCGGCTGGTTTACCACATATCCATGTTCTCGGACGAACCGAGAACATGAAAACTGATCTTCAAACCTTTCTCGACTCTTTTGGCACAGCCCCAGTCGCGGCGGTTTGACGAAAAGGCATGTTTTCGTCAGGTTCCTTTCAAAACAACGCAGGAATACACGCCTCACATAGGGCCTTCCGCCCACAGCCCCAGACCGGAAGTGCGACCGACGCGCCACCACCGCGCCGTGACGTCACAGAGGGAAATTAGCATATAAGTCACGTGACGTCCAATTTTCCGCTAAATTATTCTTGGAAACCTAAGTGGTCTGTAAGTCCCGTAACGTCAGGCCACGTGACATCAATTTCCCGCTAAATTTAGCGGGAAATGCACGGACGAACGGACAAAGTTTGGGATTAGGGGGTAGCGTTACAAAGCATTTCATGCTGTAAAAGCTTCCGTAATGTTCTTCGAGCAAGTCTCGCTGCTCAGCGTCCACTTTCTTCCGCTATCGAGGTTATTCTCTGCAGTGCTGTCAAATCTATTTGCTCGAAGGTGTGCACGAAAGAGACGCACTGCGAAGCCACGTGCTCGCCCAGCAGTGCGCAGCTGCAGCACTGTCCGAGTAGATCACATTTCGTGCTATTATTCCGAAAACAAGATTTCTAAGAAAGATACGAACCTGCAGACTGCGGCAATACCAAGATGTGCAGCACAATGTGCACTGCACGTGCTCGTTGCTTTGGCTGCGCGTGCGCCGAGTGTTATCGAACACCTCGGATAACACCTCTCCTACTCCAGCTCGCGCTGGAGGTCGCCAGATACTATGCAGCAACAGACTGTAATAGACCCTTTCCGGAATTCAGTCTGGCCACTTTGATCACTATCATCGTCTGAAAAATGTCATATGTGCTATACTAATGGCGGCCTTCTGTTTACTGAAGAAGGAAAAAGTTGAAGATGCATCTAAGCAGAGGACTCGAGGCCTCTACATTCTAGACGTTAGTGCGACGTGAAGCTGTAATTGGAAGCAAGAGCTGCGTAAGCGTTCATTTCTAACTCGGGCCCAGTCCATCTGTTAGTATCACACACTCGGCTTCAAAGCCCTTGACGTATAGAACTTCATCAAGATGTCTATGTGGGTTGGCGCTTTGTTCCAGGCTGGTCGCATCTTTTTCGCCAGTCGACACTGAAAAGATTGAAAAAGAACTGTACAGTGAAGCGCACGTTCTCGCTTGCCACTAACTTGCGAAAGTGACGGTGCCCCATAAAACACTGCAGACCACAGGTACATTGCCGCCATCAGTACGGTAAAAGTTAAACTGCCGCTTGCTGTCACCAGATGGCACTGCATTCCGGAAGAGGTCTATTATTCTGTATACATGCGAGCATATTTGGCGAAGGAGTGCGTGCTTGTTAGCGATTGCTATCGGCGGGAGCGTTCGATCGTTCCGCGTCCCTCACGAGTATGTGTGTGGCCCGCGAGGTGCGACTCGTGCTCTTAGGGCACGCGCCCCGGGTTCCGAATAAAAGGGAGTGGTTGATTTGCTGCTGCCGCCTTTTAGTTGCGCGTCTGGGGACGAACAGTTTTACTGTTCGCGCTGCCACTGCGGTCCGGACATTTCATCGAATGCCATTTTATCCAACGAAAATTTCATCAAATGCCGTGATATGAAAAAAAGGTAGTCCGTCGTTTCGTTGCGCAGGGCATTCATCTGATGCTTTATTGTTTCGGTCAAATCATCTCCGTATACGCAATAAATCGTGCGTCATATTAGAGAGTTTTAGTAGACCGTTTTCGCTTTCTCGCTCCGCTCTATGGAAAGCGGAGTCGCCATCGCGCATGCGCGACCCGCTCTGGGATTTGAGCGTGAAGCTTCTTGCTCTAAAGCACATCTCGGCGGCACACGCTCTCGTGCACCAAGGACAGCTGCCAACGCTATGAGCTCGCGCTTCTAGCCTTCGCTGCGGTACAAGATAAGGTGAAACGAAGTATAGCCTCCGCTGCGGTACAACATAAGGTGAAACGGAGTACAGTAAAGTATTTGCTCATATTTCTCTAAATTGTTTTTGCGTCTACCATTGCCTATAAAACAAAAGTGAGGCAAGTTTGTTCAGTTATTAACGTTAGGGAGGGATTCTATGCAGTATTTAGTGAAAGTAAAACATCGTTTCATGGCTCTTTTAATTCTCCACATAAAGGGGGAAATGGATAATGCTCAGCGAGGCGTCGGACTTTTTTTTACTAGTTTTTTTACTAGTTTTTTTAACATGAAACCGCATTCTTGAGGTGAAAACGAGTATAAACACCTTTGAATTTAACAGAAAAGTTTTTTTATTTCTTATACTATAGTCAAAAGCGAGAAATGGACTCAACAACGAGTTTTATTAAACGGCTGCCCCCCTTACATCACAAGGAATCTGTATGCTCTCTGGAGTTTAGTGTCAAGCCTACCAAACGCTTGTTGTGCAATTCACCCGCGCTGTAACTTTTCCTTTCCGAAACGAACAGCAAAACACACCGTAAAACTCTTTTTCCTTGTAGGCTTACGTGAAACCAAAGTGTGAAACCAAAGTAATACTTCATTTGGCTGCACTTACAAAAGTCTTAGAAACATCAAACCGCATTCAAATTGACTTTAATGTCAACGTTTTAGCTGATCGACGTCAACACTTCCAACGCTACACTCGCCAAATAATACTCGCTCAACATGGAAGAAAAAATTGCAAACAAATTGAAACTATTTACAACAGTCTGGAAGTTCACCTCACTTCGGTTTCGGCTGGTTTACACTTCAAAAGAGAGCAACATCTTTGAAATCCTTTCATAAAATGGCACTATTGCATCATTCACATTCACAAAATGTTAGGTTATAACAATAAAAAGGAATTACAGCAACAATATACTTACAGGTTATAACCATTAGAGGGGAAGCAAATGCACTGCGTTTTGGAGAGTTGTGCTTATGGCAAGCAAGAACAAACTAAGAGTCACGCAAGTTAAAATTAGTTCGTTTTATTGGCAACCATCTTGCTTAAAAGATGAATGCGATGGTGGGCGTATTACTTAAATAATTTCGGAAATTAAGGATGAGAACTGCGGGGATATGTGCGTTAAGCCTGTCTGAAAATAAATGAAACCAATGTAAAATGTAACAATTATGCGTATACAAACACACATGCACATATTTATATATAATCGGCTACTTCGGTGGGATATATGCGCAGAATATGTACAATTCCTAGATTCACAGTAGTTTAAGGGGAGGAAATAAATGTTGAGGTAGTTTGTGCGGCGATGACCTCAAAGCCGGTGAGCCAAAGTCGAACGTGGAAAAACCAGCAAAACATGCTGAGGGTTAAAGAAGTGATCGATTACTTCCTGATTCCCAGGCTGCCGTGTAACATCTGAGGAATGCCGAACAATGTTTAACAATAATTCGTGCGTATTTGGCACCTCGTAAAATAGCAAAAATTAGACACTTAGGTGAGCGTTAAAATATACCCTATGTGTTAAAAAGTCTGTTGAGAAAACAATCTTCTCTCACTAAAATAATTGCTGTATCTTAATATTACTTTTTCAAAATTCTTCAATGACAGCGCAGCTTTAAGACTGTTGGTTGAGTGGAAATGCAAGGCAAATGTGTCTTTCACTGTAGCTGCGACCCGAAAAAAAAGTCTCTGATATGAGGTTTTTAGTAAATATGAACAAATCAAAATGAAGCAAGAAGATTTTAGTGACGCCATTTCTTTTTAACTTGCCATCTAAGGTAGAAGTAGTGTGGAATGATACACTAGCCACGTCATCAGAGGGGCTTGAGGTGGATTGGCAGTGATATGGTGCGTATATAGGCTTGATGATGCACCTTGCATTGCAGCAAGCAACCCTTCCATTTAAACATCCCTTAATTAACACGGACGGCAAACTGAATCTATCTACAGCACTTGATGTCCCATCCAAAGTGACAAACAGTTGGCACAATTAAACTTGGTCCCCACGCCAAAAGTGTGTCTTTTGAGATATCGGTTCGAACACCGTCGTACTGTCAGGATGCAAAACATAATTACAAAGAAGGGCTCTGCCATTTCGTGAACTGGGACAAAACATGAAAAGCAAATGCATATGTGTGCTTCGTCAAATGCTTAGACTTTTCATCACCAAATCTCGGGCGATGACGATAAACAAATAATGGTAACAAACTCTCGCACTGTGCCAAGAGTAACTGTATCGACATAATTCGGAGGAAAAGAGCCTCGCTCTTGGGTGAGTGACACCTACAAAGTCATTAAAATGTGCACCCCTTAAGATGGAAAAAAGTGAGAATTCAGCGGGCTACATACGCAACCACGACGTCTGACTCCAGTTCTCTGGCCTGTCTCAACAACAATTTTTTTCAATTATGACGTCAGGGAAGCCAGTTGAGACGTGGTACCACGGTGCTTCGACGCACAGCGGACGCGGGAGGTTGGGAGGCTCGTAAGGCCCGTTTCACGATACGCGATGCGGATGGCGTGAACGACACATCTTTTCCTCCCTCCCGCCCCCGAATAACGTTCCGGCGATGGTGGCACAATAGTCCGGAAGTCCACACAGACGAAGCACTGGTCCCAACTTGGACCGAATCTCCGATAAATAGCTCAGATTCCAGCCGGTCATCAGGCACGTTGAGGAGCGGACCTTCGTGCACTGTTGTGGAAGGCGCGGCGAAACAAGCTCACTGTTTTCGAGTCCACTATCTCCCAATTCACGTTCGGTTCAGCTGCAGCCTTTACCAGAGCCACGCGCTCCCGGTTCAGTCGGAACGTTAAGCAGAACCCTACAAATGGCCGCACGGCGTTCAGGAACCGAGAGCCCTTTTCTCGTAAAACGTCCGCTAGAAGAAGCTTGCGTCGCAGTACGCGGCCCATCGCCAGCAAATCCCAAGAGGACGAGGGACTACTTGGCAGCGACGGCGGCATGCGCGAGGAGCTTGTCCTTGGCGGACTTGCGCTTGTGCAGAGCCTTGCTGTGGGCGCCACGCTGCTTCACCCTCGCCTGGAGCGTAAGCAGAAGCCCGCTGAGCACGTCGTGGTTGTGGAGTCGCTTGCCGAAGAGCAGCTTGCGCACCCCGTCGTCGTAGGTGAGCAGCGCCACCAGGTTCTGGAGCAGGAACCCCTGGCAGTACTCGAGCAGCTGCACCGCGTTGTACACCTTGGCGTGCACGTACGTGGCCACCACGTTGTCCAGGTCCACGCTTTTCGAGCAGCGGGCCTCGCAGAAGCGCACCAGCCCGTCCAGTTGGAAGAAGGTGGCCGCCGTCATAAGCTGCAAGGGACCGTGCGCGCCGTTAGTGAAGCTTTACACTCAGCCCGCTCGAACTATCGTAACGCCTGGCATTACAGGCTGACGGCCGTCCATTTTGCCTAATCAGATGACAAAATAGGTTCGTGGAGCCACGCGATCTGCCGTTGAGTAGTAATTTGAATTCTGGCTGCATTTCCGATGATAACCAGACAAATACTAAGAACTTTTCCAACGTGGTACCTAATGAAATATGTGACGTAAAGGTAGGAATATACCATAAAATCCCTTAAGAAAGCCCATCGGATAGATAAATGTTGAAAAACACGGGGTGCGCTATCGGCTGTCTTTAAAAATACGACCGCAAAGTTTTATATATAAAAAAATGGGTTGGAGAAATTACTATTGTTGGTTGTCTATGAATGGCGATAGCATTCGACATATGAGACAGACGACGCAGCTCACTGTGAATACGACGACGCAGATTTTGAGTAAACTGTTTCTTTTATTAATGGTTTACGACGCAATCATTGACGACAGTGCGACTGAAGTGCGCCACTTCGAAATTGAGTGATTGCTTCGTCTCTGTGTAATCGTTTCATCTTCTGTCTCTGTGCAATCGTTTAATGTTCGAGCTGTTTCACCACCATCATTAGCCATGTACCAACTAGCTCAACTCAAAGCGATAATTGCTTCGTAGCTTGGGCGCAAATGTAAATGGGCATGCGTACTGCCGCTCCATGTCTGCGCGTCGCGGGTTTATCTGCTTGCTGGGCGAGGTAAAGGACGACGTCCCAGAGGACGACATCAAATACGACCTCTAGGACGACCTCTGGGGAGACCTGAAGGACGTCAGGCCCTTCGAAGAGGTAATCTGAAGGAGTGCGTACCTGCGCATACGCACGGCGCAATCGAGGCCAGACCCCGTATCACGAAAACCGGGTGAAGTAGCTAAAGAATCCCATCGCACTAAAATTAGTGATAAACAGGGAGCATCTGCGCCACGTGGCGCGAGAGCTGACACCGCAGACCCCGGCAAATTCACGTTTCACGATGCGGCGGGAAGAGCAGCAGACTCGCGTGGTGCGAGGGACACGCGGGAACCGGCCGGGAACTCGGGTCTCACGGCTACCGCAGATCGCGGACGCAGCAGATTGCATTTCACGACGAAATACACAACGACTTCACGGGATCCGATATCGCGGGCACAAAAACGCCGGAACCCGCTGCGAATTCGCACCGCAGATCGCGCGGGTCATGTGATTCCCCCTTACAGAAATCTGTAGTTGAATTCTTTTGAAATTCTGTTGAACCTTTTCTGGAATCGTATTGAAACTTTTTAAAACTTTTTTGAGTTTTCCCAGGGCTTATTTTGACAACTTACTTAACTCCTAGTTAAAATTGGCCACTTACTTCTTTTAGAATTCCTTCTAACATAAATCTTGTTGAATTCTTTTTGACGAAACCGCAGATTAACGTAAGAAAAAAGACACTCGATTTTTTTAAAATATATATTTTAGATTCTGTTGGGAAATGGTGTCCCTGTGCCAGTGGTAATACACATCCCACAAATACAGATTAGAAACGAATACAAACATTATTAAGCAGTTAACACCAGAATCACAGTCCCGTCAACTGCTCCAGAGCCTTATATAGCCTACATATTGAAGGTTATCATTTGGCCGGTGACCACCCCAGCACTTATTAAGGTTCCAGGTATCCGATCTCTTTCTCGGGAGTATGTCAAGGGGAAAACAGTGTTTCGGAAGTTCGTGTGACTCTATCTCTTACTAAAAGGCATTGAAACAACTATTATTAATTCGGCGTAGTCGCTAAAACAACATCCACAAAAACAGCTCCGAGAAGAAATGTTATCGCTTTTCAGTGTTTACGGAAGGGGAAGGGAGGGGAGGTGGTTAGGCTAACGCGTTTCAGCGGTCCGTCCGGACGTTACGCTAGGCGCAGAGAACTTTTATGTTACGCGGGACGTAACCTTAATTTTATTTTTGTTACGTCAGACGTGTTATCAGAATGTTTTATTAAATCGAAACAGCAAAGAGAATGAAAGAAGATCATTTGTGTTTGTCCTCTGACTCTCCCAAAAAAAAAAAGAAAAGATTTTTTAAAGAAAAAAGAAGTGCAAAGACTTACTATAACTTTCTAGAGCGCTTTACAAATATGTCAACGGGGAAAAATCTGTAGAAAATGTCTTTTCCCTTTCAATATTTTCAAAAAATGTGAGCTGTTATTCTTCAAAACGTTCTTCCAAATAAAAAAAAAATGTCCTCATTATTTTATTAAAATAATAAAACATATTGTTTTCTCTTTTTATTAAAATAATATAAAAATAATGTCAATAAGTTTTCTATTAATTTTTTTAAAAAATAACCCACAAAAGAAAAATGAAAGCCGTTTACAACTCTCTGTAACGCCGAATTAGAGCGCAGCTCTTGAGGAGGAGGGGAAGGAAAGGGGGTCACGTGACCCCAGGGGGTCGACCTTGGGGTCACGGGACAGGAGTCACGTGACCCTCGGGGGGGGGGGGTCACGTGCACGCCTCGAGGGGCGGGGGGGGAATTTTCCGCTAGATTTGGCGGGAAATTTTCCGTTAGATTTAGCGGAGAAAATTTCCGCTAGATTTAGCGGGGAAAAATTTTTTGCTACGATTTAGCGGGACAAATTTTCCGCCAGATTTAGCGGGTCAATTTTTCCGCTACAATTTAGCGGGAAAATTTTCCGCTAAATTTAGCGGGGAAAATTTACCCATCATGCACCGCGCGGTTACGCCGACGGCGACGCCGACGCTCGCATCAAGCTGGAAACGGGCGCCTAAGAGCTGCGCTCTAAAACGTCATTACAGCTTCTTTCTAATTTTTTATAAATAAGTCTACAAAAATCGATTATCTTTTTTCTTTTTGAAAGTTTTTGACAATAATCAAAACAAAGTGCGTTTATAAAGAAAGAAAGGATCCCGAAAAGTCAGTAAGAAGTAAAAAAAATTAAAACGAATGTTGAGACCTGTTTTTGTAAGGGCCGTCGGACATATTCGGACGGAAATCGAGGAGTGGGCCATGTTTGTGTCACGGATATTTAGCTATAAAAACGGGATGGGCGATCTCTCAGGTGAAGGCGTTCATAAGGGATTTTATGGTCAATGTAGATATAGAAAGGCGAGCAAACATAAAAAAATCAGCAGAACCCATCCTTTGGGAATGATTATCTACGTTAATGCGAATAGCATCAAACGGTGCGGAGTTATGCGCGTTCGTCAGGTGGCCGGTACACTCTAGATACGCCAGCCCACTCTTGAGGCGATTCTAAATTTGTTGACACTTTCACAGCCCTGCGCACGATCTCCGCAGCCCAGCACGTGCGTTTGTGTCACTTAGGAAGGCGAGCAAAGCACGCGCCATACGCACAAACACTCAAAATGGTACCGACCAGACTTTCTGGCGTCTCAGCTAGTCTCAACTAGCGGTACTCTAAACGGTTGTTTATATCTTTACCATAGGACGCGCTTTACAGCGCTGTCACAGCTACCGGTGCAAGCGCGTTCTACGCACGAGGGCTCACGTTCCGCTCTCGTGAGGCTGGAGCACGGCCGCTACATCACCCTCTCCCGAGCGCGGAGAGGGTGAGCTAGCGGCCGTGCTCAGCTACGAAGCGATGAGCCCCTCGTGCATGGAACGCGCGCGCACCGGTAGCTGTGACAGCGCTGTCAAGCGCGTCCTATGGTAAAGATATCAACAACCGTTTAGAGTGCGTTGAATGACTGCCTTCATAGCTCTGTGGTTAGCGCGTCTGCCTGCTGATCAAAGGGTCAACGGTTCGAATCCCAGCCGGCGCCGGTCTTTTTTATTTATTTATTGACCCGCGGCGTAAGAGGTTAGATAGCCAGATAGATAGATAGATAGATAGATAGATAGACGAAAAGTGCGTGAAGTATCCAAAGAATGCTATTCGCATTAATATTGATACGTTGAAATGTGAAGTACTATAGTACTTAACATTTTACGATGATGCCTATTCAATTGGCTTCTAAAGGGGAAAAAAAGGTACTAAAAAGACCCAGGGACAGGTAGAAGGAACACACAGACACAGCACTGGCTATTGACTATCGTTTTCTTTTCGTGAGACTGTGCTGCAGTGCGTGTCACTCTTAGGTCACAGCTTATCGAAGAAGATGTGTACAAAAAACTCACCTCCAGAACATCGCTCTGGTCGATGTCAAAGTCTTCGCAGCCACCCTTGTACAAGTACTGCATCACCAACTGCACGCACATAAATACGATCGTGTTACTTACGCCGGACTAAGCTGCCTCGTGTGAGTCCCCAAACAGCTTTTAAGGCACGTTTATACTCCAACGTAACGTCGACGGGCGCGGCGTAGCGTAGCGCGCGCAGATATTGATTGGCCACAGCTCTCGAGTTCCTGGTTGCCGGCCAATGAAAGGCGCGCGTTCTGCGCTACGCCGCGTTCACTGCGCTCAACGTCGGAGTATATACAGCCCTTAAGAGTACGGCAGCACCTGAAAGACGTCGTAGCGAATGTCGTTGATCTGTACGACGGGCGGGCTGCCCTCCGCAGACTTGCTGGAAAGCATGGACTTGAAGCGCGGAGAGGCGTTCACCAGAATGATCTTGTGGGCGTAGAAGACGCGCCCCTCCACCCGGAACTGCACGTCCGACATCTCCGGGTTGTTCACATACTTGGGATCTGTTGGCGAAAGACAGCAATGCAAAGTTCAACAGTGAATCTCACAAACCAAGATTAGGCACGCAGACACTTGACACGATTGGCACGTGTCGTGTCGTGAGAGGAAGACAGAACCATTTACGTCAACGTGCACACAGCCTTTCTTGATCAGCTTGAAAGAACAGTTGCTCATGCTTCCGGTAGAACCGTACATATGCTAAATCGAACGGTCACATGGATGGCTGCTTAAAATTGCGAGATATTCGCAACTCTTTGGGAGCCCGTTCTCTCATTTATGTTAATGTTCTCTTTGGTATCATCTCAGTAATCATTCATAAAGTCCCGTTCACACTCTTGCAACCGAGTACGACCGAGAGAGACGAGACTTGTTAAAACCTCTTAAAATTTCTTAGGACGAGAGAACACACTGGCACGCTGGCGCCATCTATGATGTGACCCTGGAACTCGATTTCACAAGAGCGAAGGTTTTGCGGGATTTCCGAGGTCAAATGTGCATAATACCTATAAGAAAGGCTCGTTTATAACGTTGACAAAAGTCTTTCGAGGCCCAGAAAGAAAGGATAATGCGCGAGAGAAATAGAAAATATGCCGGACCGCCAAGTTTACACTGCTACCCAATAGATGGCGCCAGTGTGTCCTCTCATTGTAAGAGGTTTCAAGGAACCCAGTTTTAAAGGCCGACTTACAAAACCATTTTCCGCGGGAGAAGAGGTTTCCTCCTTGCCACCCAGAAAGGGAGGAAACCCCTACTCCTTTCCACGGAGTCTAGCTTCCGGACCCGAACTTTTCGGGGAGGAGGAGCAAGGAGTGCGAGAGGGGAGGGAGCGAAGGTCGTTGGGGAGCACTTTCCTACCCTGTGGAAAATGGTTTCGTAAGTCGGCCTTTAAGAGGTCGCAAAAGTGTGAACGGGCCTTTATTTGAAGGAAGAGTACATTCATATAGAATCAATAATAACGTGTTTACATTGGCCTCTTTCGCACAGAATGAACTAGCGAAGCACAGGGCCACTTTATCTCAGACCCGTGCTTTGAAAACTGATAGACATGGCGTGATTTCGGACTTTGAAGAGGCACTCACCGATCCTCGCGCCACCGGAGAGGGAGACATCTCTGATCTCCTTGATGCTGTCTTCCCCGTAGCAAACCGAGAAGATGTCGGCCATCAGAAGCGTCGTACCTTCGTTCTGAAAATTCGCAGAAAATAAGCAAATGGTGTTTCTTTGTGGAAGCAGATTCTATATTCAAATCAAAATGCTTGCAAGCTTCATCCGGTTGCGATCTCTGCGCTGCAAAATTTAGAAAATCGATTCCATTTTTTGAGTCGAATAATAACGATAAGTTCTGAAAAATGCTGACTGTCGAGGCAAGTTGGTGCTGAATCTTTGAAAACATGGTCGCGCTTATAGACGCGTAAAAGAGTAATAAAGAATAAAGTAGCGCCTTGTGTTTTCTTGTTCTTTCCTCTTGTCCATGTCTATAAGTGCGACCATGTTTTCAAAGTTCTGAGAGTTTGGCATCTTATTTATTTATTTCTTTCGAAGACACAACCGGCCAGCATTTAAAGGCCAAGGCATGGTCTTGCGTCGGAAGCGATCCCATCGGGACCGCCAACTCGGACCGCCGATGTCCGCGTCCATGCACAGACGTTCCCAAGCGGCCCCGGCCCCAATGCATGGGACCTTTCCCTCTAGAAGATTATATTAACTCAATGGTACAGAGGCCGGCAGCCATGTTTGTTATTGTTTGAAACCTAAGCGAAAAATACAATCTCCTGGTATTTCTTAAAACAATATTGACTCCATCCATATGGTTTGTGTCCCATACATAAAATATATATATATATATATATATGTAGAATAAAAGACTACCGCGTCACAAATAAACAATTTTACAACGAACATTCCCTATGTCAATCCCTCTCTCCAATCAATGAGAGTCGAGAAAAGGAGCGTAACTAGGTACAATTCTTTCACTAATGAGGCGGGGGAATACATTTATCTAAATTGCGTATAATAGTGAAAAGTTTGCGCTAATTTTGTTTTCGTAGAAAAAAAAAGATACGTATTCCATTTATCCTTTTCTATATAGTATATATATTTTATTTCAGTGCTTCTTTAACCTGCAGAGACTCTAGAGAACTAGAGTCAGAATGTCTATCCTTGAACTAGAATAGCAGAAGAAGGCTGCTGGAGACGGGCCAACGTTATTAGAACAACTCAGTTGGAAAACTGCCATGACTGCCATAGAGCCTGCTTTGAAGAAGTGGCTCCAATCCGTACTCGAGAACTAGAACTAATGGCGATCGCAACGCCGCCGATTCACCCGCAGCGGCCACTCCGGAAACTGCACGGCTGGACGTATTGGTTCAGGTCAGTTCAGGTCGAGTCGCTCAAGGGCCGGTGGCGCCATCTCGCAGACCCATTTCGCAGCTATATAAATCAACTTTAACGTTTTGACAGGTCGCTAAAGGGTGGCGCTGTTATTCTATCCAGTTTGGACTAGGTGGACGCGAGCGGTCGGGGTTTCAAGGGTGAGTTTCGCAACTGAGTGTTTTAGTAACGTTGAGACGGGCGTACCTTGCTGTGCCTGAAGATGGAGAAGAGCAGCGGCAGACAGTCGTCCACGAACTGGGTGCTGCAGTCTTCGGGCCAGACGTGCAGAAAGTCCTGCAGCAGCTCGTCAATGGTGTTCTCCAGCTGCTGCTCGTGCGCCGTCGTCAGCGTCTGCATCCAGCAGTGCAGCGTCCAAGGGACGCCTGCAGCACGAAGGCGAGAGCGTGTGAAACGACGAAGGCACACAGCTCTTTCCTGCTGCCTCCAGCCTTCAACGGAGCATTTCCAAAAGCCCATCGAGCAAGATGGGTGGTGGCCATTTCTTGGGGCTTGTAGACGCCGACGTAGCCCTCATGTCCAACAGAATGGCGGACTCGGATAATTCTAGATGGAGCGCACTTGTGAAAAGGCTCTACAAATTGTAGAATTGGGTAAAGTAGAAGACAACCGGCAGAACGTAGCCCATAGCTTCAAATCTTTTGAGCATCACCAGGAGATGTCTAGCGACATGGCATGTCAAAACATTCACTTGAAACAACAACTTTCGGGAAGTACAAGAAGTAAATCGGAATACTTTCAATTGAGAGACATTCTCTAATGGCCTTACAACAAACCGGTCATTTGGCTACTTTATGCTGCGGGTTCAATGTCGTGTTTTGGCACGGCTAATGTGATTCTTCAACCCGGTCAAAATGCTCACCAATGTTCCTCAAGTCGAGCGTGATCTCGAGGTACCCGTTTTCGGCACTCTGGTACATGGCCTCCTGGAGGGCCTTGACGTGCGCCTTGCTCAGCCGGTTGGACTTGCACATCGACCCGTCCACGGAGTCCGGCTCCCCCGTGGGGCTTGGAACCTATTGCAGAACCGAGAGCGCCCCACGTGATCCCTCTTTTGAAAGAGAAACTCGAACGTTTCAAGCACAAACGAAGACCCAAAGATTAGTGCTCTGTCTTTCTTCATCTGGTCGCCCGTCCTTTGTGCTGTTTTAATTCTCAAATATGTCATACCAACTAGCCCAAGCCTCAACTTTAACGTCTCAAACGCAGGATCCAATGTATCAGACTCCAAAGTCTGCAACTTGTCGGCAGTTTCGGTATCCGCTTTCAGCAGGCGCTTCCCACCTTGGGTCTCCTGCGGTCGGTGGTGCCAGCCACGCCCTCTGCCAGGATCTCGTGCAGCGAGAGCACGTCCGCGTCGCGAGTGTCCGGCGGCGACCGGTGGGCGAGCAGCGTGCGTAGTGCACCACGCCGGCCATGAGCCGCGGCTACGGCCGCCGCGCCGTAGCAGCCACGGGGTTGAGCGCCGCCATAGCTCTGAGCGTCGCGGAACGGAGTCGAGAAGAACGGATTGGCGCCGTACGACAGCAGCAAAGCCATCAGCTCTAGTTGACCTGCGGGCAATACAAACAGACGGCTACAATGTACTCCACACGCTCTTAAAACTAAGCTTTCAAGATCTTGCGGTGGCTTGTTAGTTTCCCCTTGTGGGCCGGTCCCTTTTGGATAATCGAAATGTAAGATCTCAAACTAGAAAAGCTTTTTCGAATATATCGGTTTATACATGTTAAAGGACACAATTTTGGCTTTAGAGGCTAAGAACTATGGCCAAAACCCCGAAAAAATATTGACAACCAGAGCAAATTTACAATGTCACAAAGTGACAATTCGATGATCACCTTAGATCTAAGCCCTCATTTTCGTTTAACTTTGTAACCGACTTTCCGAGCCTCGTATGTACAGGATGTCTAAAAAAGTACAGATTTTTTTTTCACCGCAAACATAAACTACGCATCGTCGAACGCTTATTCTCCTCGCAAGTATAGCACTAGCAGTCCAAACCAGATGCTAAAGTTTCAGAACTAACCGGGATCTTATTCAAAAGTTGTAACTATTTTTTTTTTAAATTTTCAATGGGAAAATGGCGGTCGACAAAGCTCTCACATTCATGGAGCTCTATCTCGCGTTACCGAAAACGCACGAAAATGGGCCCCATTTTCCCATGGAAATTTTCAGAAAATGCGTTATAACTTTTGATTAAGATAACGGTTACTCCTGAAACATTGGCACCAGGTTCGGACCACAGGCGCTTCATTTGGAAGGAGAATGAGCGTTCGGCAATGCATAGTTTATTTTTACGGATAAAAATTTAATTTTTTATATATATATATATATTTTTTTTTTGGGGGGGGGGGGGCACGCTGTACTTTTTATGTTCCGATAACTCAAGTATTCACCAATAAGCAGCAGACGTTTCATGCTGTGAAGATGTGTGACCCAACAGTAGCAAAACACGCTACACATACGGGTATCTTTTTCAGTGTCACTCGCGAGAGAAAATATTGTGTTCATCATAAAGCTTTGAGAAATAAACACCCTTGCGTGACAGTAGTGGACATAAAAGCCAATCAATGCGCCTTTAATACTCACTGAAAGCAACAGCAAGCTGCAGTGGGGTTTCTGTGATCTTTTCTTCGTTTGGAGCAGCACTTCCCTCAACATTCGCACCCTTCTCGAGAAGGAGCTGAAAACAAAAAGCAGACATGCACTTCCGATACAAATGCAACAGCGGTTATTTTTATTGCGGACAACTCGATACCAATTTTCTAACCGGTCAAAGTCCAGTACTGAAAACTTAGGCACATTCCTTTCGGTCCACAACAATACTTCCCAAAACTGCATTTTCAGATCTCAAGTTCAGTTTGAACAAAGAAATAAGCCTTCTTTCCAAGCAGCACTTGCAAACAGCCTTAGCCCCGTCTGCTCCCAAAATCGGCGAGACATTTCCCCATTACATAGTGTAGTAACCGAAAAAATGTACTCGAGAATCAACCATCCCAGCGCATGGATAACCTGAGTTGTTACAGTGGCATAAAAGTTGAGAAAGCCGGTATGCTGCTCGTTCGAGCTTAAACTATAGCTCACTCAAAATGCGACGTCTTCCATAATGGACGTACCCGCACTGTTGATATCATGCCCTGAGTTGTTGCGAAAGTGAGTGCAGTCCAGCTTTGAGTTTCGGGTACAGCCAATGGGCACTGCGCGCTGCAGAGGGGGCCTGGAAGGGAAAGCAAACGCCCAGGAAGCTGTCAGAAAGAGCGATAAACATCATTAACATGTAACTTGGTATCTGGAGGAGCAGCAGACGGGGCAGACGCAAATGCTGTGTCCGTCCTAAGAATAAAAATTCAGAAGAAGAAAGAAAGAGACTCTGACTCTGAAGATTGTTGAAGGTTAAAGAGATGCGGAAACCAAAACCATCACTTTTCGTGAGCGTAAAAGGTTTATCCGCCAGAAAACCGCTTCGTGTTTTTTTTAAAGCGTCGCACTTGCACGAAAAGCAAAATTTCAAGATTAGGTTCAGGACCCTAGAAAAATGACGCGTGGATCTTTTGCCTGGTTTCTTTTGATCCCCTGGCTGGTGACGTCACTACTACGTAATGCCGCCGTGGTGCTGGCAGTGGAACAGCGGTGGAGACCGAGCAAATGATCGAAGCCACGGGACACCGACACGCCAGTGACGTGTCTCCCTTTTGTCGACGGCCAACCGCCAGGATAGCGACCACACACACATCCTGCGACGTACTTCTTGACCACTTCAGGGATGCTAAACGCATTGGAGATTTAAGAAAAGAAGCAACCCAAAGCACGGAGTGCTGGCGTAATTCAATGGAGGACATTTCTCGCACAGATTAGTCGAACGTGCGCGCGCAGGCCCTCGTCAGAGATGAATCTAACACCCCCCCCCTTTCCAGAATTTCCTACATAAAGTGTGCGGACCTACGGTTCACACAACCCCGGAGCCCAGAAACCTGTTACACCCCCTCCAGTTTGAAAATCCTAGAAAAGCCAGGTGACCGAAATTCGTTTACTTCGTTCACGTCTCGGTACAATCTTAATAAAATGGCCTAAAATGACCTTAATAAAACGATAATAAACCCTTGAGATGGGTTTATTATCGTTATTCCTGTCCAGCTTGCTTGCACCATTGAATTTTTTGCATTATCATCATGATCTTAGGAAAGGTTGAAGTACGTACAAATAAAGTAGCGGTTGGAAGCACTCTCAAATGTACGTAGTCCATACCATACCCAATGACAGTCCGCAGACCGACGGTCACATTGGTCATACAAAAACTGTCCGCAAACATGTTCGAAGCATGCGTATATCTTCGAGCATACTCGGGGCATGTCCGCAGATAAATCTGCAGATACTTTTTTGTACCGCGTATGAGCAGGGTGCCTTAAGCGGACCGCGTGTGGTCTTAGCGAGCAGAGGCCGGACTCGCCTCAGCGTGCACGTCAGCGCCGGCCTGGACGAGCAGGCGGGCGGCCGGCTCGTCCCCGCGGGCGCAGGCGAGCATGAGGGGCGTGAGCCCCCGCTCGTCCCGGGTGTCCAGCCGGCTGCTGGCTGGCAGCAGGGGCAGGGCCTGGGCCAGCAGCTGGCCACCCTGGCCGCACAAGGACAGCAGCCGCAACGCCAGCTCCGTCTGCACCAGGCGCGCCCAGTCGGCCTCCTCAAGACGCTTGCCCAGCAGGCGCTCCTCCTGCTGGTGCCTGCGTCGAGGTCCAAATCGTTTCGCATTGCTCAACTAGACTTCGTTCACCCCGACGGTCTACGCCAACCCCCAATCGAGTGACCGCGCTCTCTCCGTGTGGGCAGCGTCATCGCGTGGCAAAAGATCCGCGTGCCACTGGTCCCAACGAGCTTCCATTGCAGTTTATGGCTCAACAGAGCATATACGGTGCATCGGCAAGGTGCCTCAAATTTAGAAAGACCTTTCGGAAATGCTTAGAGGCAATCGGTTCTTCCCAGAAAACAGCCAATCCTCTCCAATTTAAGAAAAGGAGAAAAATCTAATACAGTCGAGCCTATTATATCAAACCTTTCGATGCCGAGCCTAATTATATCGGATCCGTGTATTTCGAGATATCGTCTATTTCGAACAGTCAAAACATATTCTTGAAAATCTCGTGTTGTGCGTCTGTATCGAACTACGCCACCAAGGGCATTCGATATATCGAACCACGCGCCGTGCCCCTCGCATAGAGGCGTTCTCCGACCGAACACTGGTCGCTGCGCGGTTTGGACGTTCTGAAAGGATAAACGACTCTGGCCACGGCCAGCGAAAGGCGCCTAAAGGAGAAAAACAACACTCCGCCTCAACTCCCCCAAATACAAAAGCGAAAAAAGTATTTGGTTATTCGAGCGTGTCAACAACGCGTCTCCAATCACGTTTTGAACGTCTTCGTTATCTCTATTTGCTTTTCCTCTCGCCGGTCTTGTTTTGCCGTTCTTTTTTCCTTGCTCCGAGATTGCGTCAGTTCTTTTTGTTGTTTGCTTGACTCTTATCTACGGATGAAGAGTTTTTTTTTAACGCCTCCCGCTCTTCCAGCTTTTGTTTTTCTTACTTTTCATTTTCTATTTTTGTGTTCCGTCGCTCGTGGTGTCGAGCGCGTGGCCACGCTCGCGCGTAAAGTATCAACCGCGTGTAAAAGATTTGGCGAGCGACGAGACAAGAGACGGCGACCCGCTTCGTGGCGCTCGGTCAGTTGCGCGACGAGGCAGACCGCACGAAAGCGACGGGAGCGAGCGACCAAGGCGATGAGCGACGTTTTCTAGAAATCCAGAAACCGAGCGACAGTAAAGCCACCTCCGTCGCTCGTCGCTGACTCTCGTCGCTGTCGCTCGTCTCATCGCTCGCTAACGAAAACGGGCGCCGCGCGGCCGGTCCCATAGCAACTCGAGCGCACGCTGTGGTGTGGACTTGAGCATGGAACACATGAGCGGTGAAATTGAGCGCCGCGCGGCACTTGCCGCTGGGTGCATCACGGGTGCACCGCGCGGCTTTATCTCTACCGTACCAGGGGCCCTAATCTGGACACTTGGCGAAAAAGTCGGCGAGAAATCCGGCGGCCGTGATTGGCCAACTCCGCACTTGACCTTGGCGCCGGTCAATCAGAGCCGTCGGATTTCTCGCCGACTTTCTCGCCAAGTGTCCACATTAGGGCCCCCGGAAGTAGCGTAGGGACGCCAGCACCGGTTGCTATGATACTGCCGCGCGGCGCCTCGCTCATGTGTCCTCTGCTTTGTGCCATGCAGTCACGCCACAGCGTCTGCGCAGGTTGCTATGGAAACTGCCGCGCAGCGCCCGTTTGCATCGCTCAGCGAAGTGCGCGCGCTAGCGATGGCGCCTGTGGTTGCCGCCAACCACGCTTTAACAACTTTATTTAGCGGTTCTTGGATGTCCTATTTGCTAACCTCCCTCTTGTCACGAGGTTCTTCCTTGAGAGGAGGGGAAAAGCAAATATAAGTACGGCGGTGGCTGTTTGGCTCACTCGTTGCCCTCGACCATCGTCGACCCACAAGTGTGGCCCTTTTGTGCCCCTTTGCGGGGTTGGGCTGGTATCGGGCTCTGAGGGATCCTTTCTCCCGGTCGGTTCCTCCCGAGTCGTTCTTTTGGCGAGGCCCAGATTTTTCTTTCCGTTAGCCCCCATTGGCTTTTTGAGGAAATTCCTTTTTGATGCAAGCCTCCAATTCATCATTTTTTTCCTGGCTTTAAGTCTGCAGTGCCCTCGAGGCGGGAGCGGACAAAGGGAACCTTTATTTTTCTATCTTTTTCATATTACCCCGAACTCAAAATCTGTCACAATCCTAGCAGGGAATCGCGGAAATTTCAGCTGAAGCTTCAGATAACATACTTTTGCTTATCGAATTATCGATATATCTAACTCTTTTACGCTCCACTTTGGATTCGATTCATCCGAGTTTGACTTATTCTCTACAGTGCTGTTCCACCCCCCCCCCCCAGACATTTTATATATTTTTAGTAAGCATTCAGGGAAAGGGCAAAAATCCCCGTTTCCCACTACCTTTAATGAAACTTATGGCTAGGGAAGGAATTGATTTCCGGAAAATTTACAAGCTAAAAAGCCAACAAAAATATTTTTTTCCTGAAATTATGGGAACATTTTAAAATTCGTCTTAGCAAGAGTAGTCCAGCAATCTTTCCAAGTATTATTTATTTATTTATTTATTGAGATACCTTAAAGGTCCTTCTGGGAAGGACATTACATAAGGGGGGGGATAAGTACATCATATATAAAACACACAAAAGATAATAATATAAAACCATGCACAGCAGTGCAAACATACAAAAAATCAGATATCAAACTAAAAAAAAAAATCTTGCACAGCAGTGCAAACATACAAGAAATCGTAAGTCATACAATACCTAAATGGCTGCTCATAAGAAAAGGAAAACTATCAGGGTTAATTTCGGTGACGATGCGCTCTGTTAGATCATTCCACCACACTGCTGTTTTGGGAAAGAAGGAATACAAAAAAGAAGTGCGGCATGTGAAACGGTCCATCTTACATGAGTGATTAAGACGAGGTGTAATGAAATGCGACTGTGTTAGGGTGCCTTGGCTGAGAGAAGGTGCATAGTAAATGCGATGAAAAAGGTGGAAGGTCGGGTTTTTGTTTTAGTAAGGTGACGCTGGAATGTCGAGAATACTCAGAAAAAATAAAGCGCGCGACACGGTTTTAAAAGGCTTCTATTTCAGTGATCAAATATGCTTGGTGAGGATCCCAGGTGCTTGATGCGTACTCAAGTGTCGGTCGAATCAGTGAAAGGTATGCAGCTTTCTTTAAGTGAGGAGGAGCACAACGAAGTGCATGTTTTCGGTAGCCCAAAGAACGATTGCACGATGATAACAACGACCGAATATGTACCTTCCAGGAGAGATGCGAGCCGACGTGAACACCTAAGTATTTATAAGAGGAAACAGACTGAACAACGTTAGAATCTATAAAATAGTTATGAGAAAAAAGGTCTCTTTCCTAACAAATGAGATGAGTTTGCATTTAAAAGGGTTAAGCTTCATGAGCCAGGTCGAGCACCACAATGATAGGTTAGTGAGGTCATGTTGTAAGTATACTGACATAGATCATGCCACGGAAAGAGTTTCTCGCTAGTTGTTGTGGTACTACCATAGGGTGGTCCAAGTCACCAGGCTCGATCTAAAATGGACCGTAAAAATCGACGCCTGCACGTACCAATCTAAACATTTCGTCCAAGGTGTATTTCACAGGTCGGTTTTTTCTTGTAAAATTACAAAGGGTAGTTCTCTTTCTGTAAAAACAGGGCCGAGAAACTTGCCTGGTTCAACGGCGGGCAGCGACGCAGACGGCAGGGGTTTAGTAGCGGGATGTGTTTGGCGCCCGCGGTACTATCAGTTCCCCCTGTCGATTGCTCCGTGAAGTATAAAGGCGCTTTGCGGAGGAGACATATCGTCTCCAGCGATTGTTTCACCCTTTGCACTTCCGGATCGTCTGCTAGCGCAAAACGGTCGGCGGAACGGCAAAACTGTTAACCAATCAAAAGGAGCCTTTTTCGCGAGCAATGCGCGCGTGAAAAAATATTTCATATATAGTAGTAGTAAGGTGGTAAGCTGGTCGAGTTGGTACTGGTTGAACATGATGACAAAATAGCTCACAAAAAGGCGAGGACAAGGACAGGAACGGAACACAGAAGACAGACAAGCGCTAACTCACAACTCAAATGTATTGTACGCGAAAAGAAGAAAGATGCAGGAGTGTGTGGCCTTTCAACCTCTCAACAAATATTTCCCATTCACTAAAACACGTGTACGGCTCAACGATATTTCGAAGAATCGGTAGTAAGTAGGGCTGGGAAATTGATCGATTAACCTACCGAGTAATCGACTAATACTTTATTCCCGATTAATTTTTTTAACCGGTGAATCAGTAAACATGTGGAAACCAAGAGAAAGTAAAAATAAACGGTTTCACCACGCAGACGTGGACACCTGTATCAAGGGCAAACTTTAGGTAAAAACTTGACCTAAAGTGAACTGTAGGGGCGAGATTTGTAACCGCAGACAAGTGCAGAAGGTGTGAGTGTCTGTTTGGACCAGCACAGTCTATTGGGAACAATAAAAGGAGGTCGCTCTCGCCGGAGAGTGTCAACGAACCTGCCTCATGCAGCTGAAGTAATAACCTGTGAGCGTGTCTTTAAACTGTTCTCAACTAAACGTCGAGGTTGATTCATAAGCGAGATTTTATGTTGCGCCATCCATCACAAACTAAAAAAAAAGAAAAAAGTTACAGTTTTATTTTTTTCACTCTGGTGAAGAAGGAAGAGCAGCGGAGCTGTACTATAAGTGCTGCCATCTATGAACGACGGTGGCAAACAGACAACCGGAAAGCCGGTTGTCTGGTTGCCGTGGTCGCTCATAGATGGCGGTAGCTGTCCAGAGGGTTGTGTCGAGATTTATAAGTCCACGGTTACGAAGCTGGGGAAACTAGCCCTTAACAGCTCCGCTTTAGAAAAGTACTACGCATGTAAATAAACCAGTCCGATTCATCGGTTAAAGGGTGGCGATTATTCGGGTTAAGCAGTTTGATCGATGCCCAGCACTAAGTAAAAGTATTGAGCATTGCGAACCTGATTGAATTGTCCAGGATTTATTTTAACTATATTCACACGAATGGAGACACTGCAATCGTGGTAACGCTCACTTTCTCATTACATTATTGCCCAGAAACCAAAAGGCCTAAGCAAGGAAAGAGAACTACATATCACAAAGGTGCGCTTTCTTCCGTGGTCCTCTAGCTGTTGGCCTGTTCGTGCGAGCTCTTTCCGTAGTGTTACGTATAGTAGAGTTGTATATGCGGAATCAGTGCCAATAAATAGTGATTCTGTATTGGTGGTGCCAATGATGATTTATCCTGCCAATTCACGTACAAACTCCATTAAAACCTCGCCCTCATTCTTGATATCCCGTTTCTTCCTGGCCCAAGGCTGGAAAGGAGCGTTGAACCTACCCGAAGGCTCGCACGGGGCAGTCGACGCCCGGCAAGAGTAGCCTGGCAGCCTGCATCACGTCGTCTTGGTCCACGATGGGCGAGCGTCGGTGTTCCGCATGCGCGTGTGCCACGCGGACCCATTCCACCAGAGGGGGCAGCACCTGGTAGGGCCTGTGGCGAGAAAACCCTCGGAATGAAGGAGTGCGGAAGGTTACCTCCGAGACACTGGGCATTGCACTGGAATTCACAATGACGCAGCTAATGCAACACGTTCGAGAGAACTGAACGTGCAACCATGCCTCGAACGTTCGAATACAATTTCGAGAGATACCCTTAGGAATGGAGTAGACTATACGAACTTTGACGACAACAGCAGCTCTGCTTTGTCAACTTAGAAATTGTCTGAACAAACATAATTCCAAATCTAGACCAACGTGACACTCGCGGTCTGGTCTAAGGCACAGGCATGAACGGATCAAGGACAGGATTGTTTTCTTAGGTTGGCTCGCACATCGAAAGCTAGGCGACCTCCTGTTTTTCAACCCATCTAGCCCCCGCGGTTCAAGTGGCTGTGCTTTCGAGATCATCTCTTTTCCTTGGACGTTACAAATACGCGTGTCAGACAGCACGCCGACAAAGGGTTCTTCCAGCCACTTGATGGATCTTCATGGCCTGTTATATCGACGATTTAATCACAGAACATTGAAGCGTGAAAACGACTCTTTTTTCCCGACAGCTTCACAGAGAAAATGCGTGCGAGGACTACAGCCGACCTCTCGTAGATGAGCTCCGGCCCCATGGCCCTGCGGGACGATCCGTGCTCCGAGTGCTCCAGCTGCGAACAGCGCATGTAGTGGAAGAGCGCGTGGAGCGCTCCGGAGCACCAGGTGAGCGGCGCCCTGGGCACGCCTGTCTTGCGCCTGTACAGCTGCACCATGCCGCTCAGGAGCTCCCTGCATAAACGGGGCACACGTTGCAGCCAGAATGAGGACGTGATGTGCGTGGAAGACCACGCTCATCATAAGGCACAAAAGCTGAGTCCATGTCAGGATACACCCGCTACTTTTGAAGCGCTTCCCGGCAAGGGACATATCAAACGTCCAGCCACTATACTCTATTTCACCTTATGATGTACCGCAGGAAAGGCTACAAGCGCGAGCTCCTTGCTCTAGGGCACATCTCGGCGGTACCAACGCTATGAGCTCTGCGCTTCTAGCCTTCGCTGCGGTACAACATAAGGTGAAACAGAGTATAGTGGTGCAAAACTATCGATAAATCGACTATCGATACTATCGATAGTTTTTCCAAAACTATCGATTGTGTCGCAGAACTATCGATAGTCGACTATCAATAGTACTATCGATAGTTTTTCAATAGTTGACTATCGATAGTAATATCGATAGTTTTTCAATAGTCGACTATCGATAGTACTATCGATAGTTTTTCGATTGTCGACTATCGATAGTTCTGCGACATTATCGATAGTTTTATTACTATCCGTAGTCAGGTTTCTGGCGACTATCGATACTATCGATAGTACTATCGATAATTTTGCACCACTAGAGCGAACACAGTTGCCGCACCGCAACTCGCCTCCCTTCCTCCTCTCTTCGCCCAAATTCCCGTCTCCGGCATCACTGAAAGCTGAACCAAAGTTGGGATGGTAAGTGCTTGAACTAGTTGGGTGTCCCATTTGAAAAAAAATAAAAAATAAAGCGAGAAACAAAGGGGAAGCGACGCAAACTACTAGTGTCGCAAAACTATCGATAGTAAACCGTCGACACTACTATCGATAGGTTTACGATAGTCGACTATCGATAGTACTATCGATAGTTTTTCGATAGTTGACTATCGATAGTACTATCGACAATGTTTCGATAGTCGAGTATCGATAGTACTATCGATAGTTTTTGATAGTTTTTCGATAGTCGACTATCGATCGATAGTACTATCGATAGTTTTTCGATAGTCGATTATCGATAATACTATCGATAGTCTTTACTATCGATAGTCAGATTTCTGGCGACGATCGATACTATCGATAGTACTATCGATAGCTTTGCACTCCTACCCCCAACTTCTAGGCCCATCTCGCTAACCGGTCCTCCTCGTCAGCCGCTTCTCCGAGCAATCAGGTGGGGCTCTACCTTATCACGTGGCCTTTGCTTCTGAACCGCGCACACCCTCATGGTTATCTACCAATTTTGGCTGGGCGCTTACTCGCTACTTTAGGCTAATTACACACGGATGGAAATGTCTCCTTCGAAGGACATCTCATATCCTGCCCCCACTTGGGAACACAACAAAGGGGACAGGTGGCGCGTTCGCTGCCCCTTGACTGCACGCGCCCTTTTCGGGACCGTCCGCGCCGTCTGCTCGCTTTCCGACGGACGCTTTGAAAACTCGCGCGCGTTATACCCAGACGGAAGATACAACGGAGAAGAGTCGAGCTGGTCAGGCGTAACATCGACACTTCGCGAACGCTAAGCGAAAAATGTTCTCCACCCAAAATTCGGTGGTACTCCGCAAGCTCGCTTTTCCGCAGTACGTTTGGACAGTTTTGGAGCTTGGGACCACTTTACCGCCAACTAAACAGTTCCCGTGGAAGAAAAAAGGATTTGGATACTCTACGCGACCGCGCCAATCAACGGCACCGAGAAAATCGTAAAGTCGCGCAAAAACAATTTTCATGCATGACTTCATTTTTTTTCAGCAAAAGCTATTTATTAATTTTTTTCAGCAAAAGCTATTCAACTATTTTTTCCAGCAAAAGCTATTCATCCTAAGGCGCACCCTACACCTGGCCCCCACTTCAACAAAACTGCTAGCATATAAAACAGTTATTGTCCCAAAACTAGAATGTGCAAGTATCATATGGCATCCACGTCAAAATTATCTTTCTTATAAATTAGAATCTGTCTAAAGCAAAGCAGCCCGGTTCCTATCAAACGACTTTTCGCCTCAAACTAGTGTCCCAGCTTTAAAAGCAAATTTTGGTCTCACTTCATCGTCGGCCCGGAGCAAAGTTAACCGAATATGTCCCTTTCATGACTTATACTACAGTAACTCGTGCTTTAAAAACACCTATTGTCATTCCGCACATTATATTTCTCCTCGAACCGGCAATTCCTGTAAGGTACAGCAATACCAGTCACACACAAATTCCTTTCTGTTCTCCCTTAATATTGTCGATTACAGAATGGAATAACTTGCCAGACGAGATGGTTACTAACACAAATCCCGTAGAAATTAAAGCAATGTGCGAGCGCCTATGGTATGAACAGTACACGCACGTGCTTACGTCTTGTTTTCATAGTTACTTTCGGTTTCCCATATTGCAATTAGTGTTTTGTACATAGTTACTTGCAGTTGAAAAGTGCTATTGAGTACGTGCGATGTCACTTCTCTTTGTAAACTCTGTTGGCGCTGATTACCTCAAAGGCGCATGCGCCTTCGGGGTAAATAAATGATATGAAATGAAATGTGGGAACCCAATTTGTCAATGACATGATTGGAATGACAGGCACTCGTGCCACCTCTAGCTCGAGCTTGCCACCTTCGATGATGCTTCAGAGTCTCGCAAGCCTCGAGTGTGCACGCGCAGCACGATGGAAGGAGCGCGCTCTGTTGTTCTCCTTCTGGCACTCACCCAGTTCCGAGAGGCTCCCCACGCAGGTGGTGAGGAAGTTCTGGTCGTGCGACTCGCCCCCGGGATCGTCCTTTGCCTGGCGATGGGACTTGCTCGACGAGGGGCCGCCGGAGCCGCACGGGCCGGGCCACTGAGGCATCGACAGCGCACCTGGACACCACAGAGGCCCCGTATTACACCAAATCTTGTGTGCATTAGCGGAATACTTCAGCGATGCGTCTTCATAACGGCGTACACAGACTCGCGCTCAAAAACCGAAAAGGGAATAAAAAAAAAAACGACACTTCCTAGGTGGTTTGTTGATTTTAAGACGTCGACAGCGAAAAAGGAGTTTCCGAATCTGTCCTACGTCGAAATTAGTCTCGCGGCATATATATTTCGCAAAAAAAGCAAAGTTTTCTTTTTTGGGGGAACGTTTATTTTGTGACGTATACGTCCAATAAAGAATAACCGATATTTCGATACAGTGACCAACTGCAGATCTACAAAGTTTCGCTGTGCGGGAAATGCTTTAGAAAACATTTCCTTTTCACATAAAACAAAACAGATTAGTCGCTAGTCATTTTTAGAGCAGGAGTTTAGTCTGTCAGAACATGGCGACATTGTCACCTACTGCCGATTACCAATTGAGACAGTGTAGTCCGACTGCTAGCTTAGGGTCTTTAACGTGCACCACGCAGTAGTGATACACGCCCGCACGCCTATACGATGTTCATCCACATCGAACCGGGCAGAGGTGGGGATTGAACCCAGGACCCCTGGGTTCTGCAGCGTGAGCTTTCACTCCACGTGCTCCGAGCTGGTGTGCGCTAGCCCACTCGGCCACCAATCCTTTTTTTTTTTCTCTATTGCCGGTCTTTGACATAAACATAAAGAATATAGCTCGCTTCCCACGCTCTCCACCCTGTCCCCGCACTCCCCTTTACGTTGATCTAACCCAACCTTCAATGTTTCCCCTTCTTGAGCTCGTCCACCTGTCTCTCAGGCTCCACCCGCTCCTGACTAAGCCCGCCTGCTATGCGCTCCACCTTTCTTTCCCATTCTCTGATGAGCGCCTGAAACTCTACCTTGAGTTCCTCCCTTTTAGCTAACACCTCGACCTGAGTCTTCAGGACCTCTCACTCCATTTCAAGCTCCTGCTTGACCTCCTCAGCCGCGCACTCCCCTTCCATCAACTTAAAAGTCTCCCCAACCCTCTCGCAGACTCGGCAAACCAAGCTACCCTCCTCCGCTTCCGCTCTCCAAATCTGTCTCATTTAGATGCACTCACCGCATGCACTCACCACACGACATTAGGTCGTTAACCCCTTTGCAGGGTTTCCTACGCCGGACCATTGCGCCCATCTACCTCAAACCGTGATAAAAAAAAAACAGCCAACAAATCGCTAAAAATAAAACAAAGCCAAAGCCTTACGCTACCTTCCCTTACTGGTGGTGTGCCAGCGGTCTAAACTGACCTAACTCCCTATCCTAGAGGTTCCTAAAATCTATCCAAACTACACCATGCACGCTAGAAAAGAAAAAGTTTGAGAAAATTAAAGCAGAGCTTTACTCTGGCCTTTCATGCTAGTGGCCTCCTCGCGGCCTAAACTAGTCTAAACTAGCTTAAACTAGTCTACAGCCTACTAATGTTTATCAAACGGTTTCCAACGAGACGTACAAACTTTGTGATTATCAACATTGAACACAGATTATAAAAAATTAAAAAATATGCCAGGATATACGTAGCGTAAGCTTAGGTTCAGTTGGGTATTCTTAGCTTTCCTGGTTGTCCAGGATTAGCTTGATTATCATGCTTACTGTTGCTTCAATGACACACACACGGTATACGCTACTTCAAGATCCGATGAGTTAAGCTTCTCCGCTCTTCTTATTTCGGAGGAGGCGCCGTGTAACCGAGCTTTCGGTTGCACGTTAAAAGATCCCCAGGTGGTCCAAATTAATCCTTAGTCCTCCGCTGGGGCGTGCCAGATGCCCGTCGTTGGTTTGGCCAGCAGTGCGCCGTGTTGTTATGTATCAAGCAACCAAGCTGCCGCCCAGAACAACCGGACATTTCGAGCCATGATCTCGAGCGGGTGCATGCGCGCGCGCGTGCATCGGGGACTGACACGTGTGACGGCACTGCTCCTCGTGCATGCGCAGCACGGCTCTCCAGGAGCCACGCGAAACTGCTCAACCTCGGCCAGTGTAGCTTACGCTACAAAAAACATGTTACGTCTATGGTCTGTGTCAGTAATAACCCGCAAGAACCCTCGTGGACGAACCAAATATTCGCGGACTTCTTCCTCTTCCCATAAAAGCTCGGATGAGCAGAAGCTCCGCGAGCAGCTTTCATGAGCCAGCACAGCCGAGAGCCCGAACGACAGCCCGTGTGACGAATGTTGAAGAAAGCGGCCCTGGACGCCTTCCCGCCCCCCACGGATTCGAGCCACGAAACCGCCTTCACAGACTACGAGTCGGTGCTCCAAGCGATTGCGGAGGATATCGACGAAAGCAATCCGAGATTCGAATCCAAGTACACATCGCCCTGGCACTCCCAATCGCGCCGCCAAGGGACGCACGGCACAACTGGTGGCTCACATCAGCAGCCATCGCAGTCGCGCCATCATCAATTTCTTCCACAAGCTCCCAAACCTATCGTAGTAGGCTCGATTGGAGGCAACGATGGCCGCTACCTCTGGCTCTACAGGGATGACCAAGGAGTTGTCCACGGACCCTACCCCGAAGACAAGATGGCCTCCTGGTTTGAATCCGGGGACCTGAAGATGTCCCTCAGCGTTAGACGAACTTGCGACCAGGAGTTCCAGATGCTCGGGCAAGTAATCAAAAACTGGGGCCGCTTTCCCTTCAAGAGCCAGGGACAAACCACCAGCAGCGGGGATGTGGTGGACAACTGGTTGGTCCAGAAGTCATTCAAGAACCAGAGAAAGCAACCGCGGTTTCCCCCGGCCGCCCAATCACAGCTTCCCAAGTCTCGGGCCGTCGCCCCGTACTACCCTGCTCTCCAGAATGCGAAGCCCCTTCAAAGCCGTGTTGAAGCCGCTGCCACCGCCGAAAGAACGAAGTCACGGCGGCCGCCACGACCAGCGTGAGGCTTCGAAACCACAGTCTGCTTTCCAACGAATCTCCGCCCAGAAGTCCACGTATCTCTTCCTCGGAGACGGCCCGCAAGAGTATCCAAAGATGTGCCAAGCGGCGGCCACGGTCGAGCCCAGGTCGCCCAGAGAGGGCGCTTGGGAGGCTACGAAAATACATCGTCCCAACGGCGACCCATACCCCAGCCGACCGTCGTATCAACCCGGCTGCCACCGAGTCCGCAGCCTTCAACGTGGGCCGGCGTCTGCCAGAAGCTTCCGGTAGAACCCGTGGAGTCCTGGGAGCAGCCGATCGTCATCGAGAACATGACCAGCTTCCCGTCGTTGGAAGGCAAGGCCGATTGTGTCCAACAGCAGAAGAGCCTTTGGGAGCGGCGCAGCGCAGCTGATCAGGAGTTTACTCGTTGGAGCTACGAGTCGCTCAAGGCTTGCCGTCGTACGTGCACGTACCGACACTCTTCGAGCTGCTCAGGGACGTGGACTCGAACGAAGAGATCCAAGAGTACGTCAAGATGCACCTGGGTGAAGACGAAGACGTGAAGAGGTTCTCTCAGGAGTTCATTCGGCGGAGGTTCAGGTGGAAGGAACTGACCGGCTGGAAAAGCCCGGCGGCCTTCTTCGATCCGGGCAAGGCTGGGTCGAGCAACGACGCATCGGTCAAGAGTAAAAGAAGATGCAGAAGCTCGACGGTTCCATGCTCGGCTTTGTAATGGCGGGCGAAGTCAGGAAAACGTGCCGCTAATGCGGGAGCCAGAAAGCTATTCGCCGACGAATCTACGCGTGCGCCTCGTTCCCATTAAAAATTTCTTCCCATTCGGCGTGGCTCTGCAAGAATTTCTGGAGTTTCGGTAAATACCGCTTAGAATTATTTTTTTGTCGTTAAAAACCAATGAAACACAAGCTGTTTATCTTCACGCGATATGTTTATCTGCACGAATTGCGTGAAGATAAACTATAAACATTGGCGGCATAAACTTTTGCAGCTAAGTATGCCGCGAATGTTTATCGTATGCATCCACGCTCTGGGGTAGAACTTTAGGGCACGGCCGGAGTGGATACTCGCTCGCTGTATTACGGCCTGTCCAGTGAGGCATGGTAACACCTATGTTTCCGAAGTGGCACTGACACATAGTGGGCCCTAAGCGGGCACTGGGCGGCCGGGAGCTGCGCCACAGCGCGGCTGCAATCAAAGGTACGTGAAAGCGCCCTTGAGCGCTCATCAATCACAGCTGCTCACGCCTGCTCTCTTCCCCTTGTTGAAGAATCCGATTTCGAAGAAACACTAGATTTCGTACTCAAAGTATTCCATGAGCTTGGTTCATTTATGAGACCCCAAAAGAGAAGCAAATTCAGTTTTAGATCTCCTTGTTGAATTTAAAAAAGAACACATTTGCTGGTTGTACCATCCTATAGAAAATCAGAGTTTGCTAAACTTGCAGTCAGCACATTCGAAACTCGTAAAAGAGGCAAAGTATATTCCTGTTTAAAATCCACTTTAACAAAACCATGTGTTCCCAAAATGGACGTTAGCTTCACTTCCCAGATTCAAAGGATTAGGGATTCAGGATACCCAGACTCGATTATTTCATCAGCGTGCGATAGTTCAATAAAAATCGTAAAGATCAGTTCCAATTTCATGTTGGAAGAACCAGTTAGAAAAAAAGAAAGCTCCGTTATTCCTTCCTCACCGCATTTTACACGGACTTAAAAACTTCGCGTTCAGATACGAGGTGAAATGTTGTTTTCTCAGTCTAAAACAAACTACGTAGATTATGTTCCGCTGTACGTGTACGCAGGGAAGGAAACACAAAATCAGAACATAGCACATGCAAGGTAAAGCATGGAGAAAGCTCTGTGTCGTGCAAACAGGTGTGGTTTACCGCAGTCCCTTCCCTGGGCGCTCTTATATCGGGCAGACTGGCCGGTGCTTAAACCTCCGCCTCAGAGAGCCACCCCAGCTCATTGACAAAGCACCAGCTTGTTCACATCTCAGCGGTACATTGCCGAGATCTGCGGTGCAAACTACGCTTAGAAGACACCAGTTTATTATATCAGCACCACGATCAAACAAGTCGAGAGATGGTTAAAACGTGCAACATCACGAGGAATAAGAGTTCGTGTGTGAGCCAACCTTCGGTGACTCTGACCCCCAGCGAGGTGAACTTTCTGTATTTAGGATAACAAGAGCTCCTGAGAAAAGAAAGAAGAAAACAAGTTCCACAATCAGATGAAAAAGAAGAAGGGGACATATTCTACGAGGCACACTGCAAGCGCGCGAACATTTGACCCCATATTTTTTTTCAATTCATTGTTTTTCTTTTTTTATGTTCTATTAACAAACCAGTTGATAGTCAGCGTTTGTCTTGTGTTCTCTTCGTCTTTTTGTCCTCGTCCCAGTCACGCTGTTTTCCAACATGATCTCTTCCCCTCTTCGGAAATTCCACAGAAAAATGTCTACGAGTATAGACTCTGGTTATGTATAGGCTAGAAAGGGGAGGTGTGACGATCGCGCTTGCGAAAGTGACTCAGTGATTCAGCATGCGGAGCTGTGGTGGGCTATAGCGGGACGGAGAGCCATCGATAATAAAGCCCCTCTATACCGGGAAAAGTGGCGCCATTCATTCTTGTAAAAATGCTCGAGGCACGTGCCGCACGCCACTTCTGGGAAATTCATGGCGTCTGAAATCTAGCTCAGTGCTGCGCTGTGCCGCCATGATCTTCTCAAGGGCTGCACGTTGCACGTGCCTCGTACATCGACGAACCTTGCGCTACTTTTGAAACATATGAAGGGGCTTTAATCGATAAGTGGATGCAGCGCCACTCTGCACTGCAGGGAATAGAAGGTGAAAGAAGTACATCGAGTGGCTTCACAAGCCCACCATAAGCTTCACTGCAGTCTGTCTTCATTGCATCCAGCTCTATGTGCCGTGCCCAATTTCGTTATGGCTAACAGTGAAATATTCATTGTGCGGCACTTCACGACTGTGAGCAACGGTGAAGACATTTTCTTCTTCCTTTAGTGTTCACAGCTGTGGCGCTGCCTAACGTTGCTGGAGCAGAAAGCCTCAGTTTTGCACAGTTACTGACCTATTCTCGCCTGCAGAGGCGAGTGGCCCAGGTGGCGGTCACGAGAACTAGCGGCGCTGCAGTCGGATCTTGCTTCCCTGTCTCGCGCGTTGTCTGCTACCACTGTCAGTCAGTCAGTCAGAAAACGTTTAATGCCATAGAAGAAGAAAAGTAAAAGAAAAAAAAAGGAAGAAAAGAGGGAAGGGGGTATGAGGGAGTGCGCCGGTGATATCAAGATCTGGACGCTGGCACTAAGGAAAGGTTACTAAATCTAAATGAATATGTCCAGTTTGGCCTCAAAGATAAAATCCAGGGGACCTTTCAAGACTCTTCGTCTGTCACTCTCGGAGCCTGGTGGATGTTCCCACCCCTCCATAGATGCGATGTCTTTTTTGTCGATGTTTTGCCCTTATGTCTTTGTACTCTGGACACTCCCACACCAAGTTAAAAATGTCTGCCTTGACACCCATGTTACTTTGGAGCAAGTTGCGGATCTTTTCCCTTGGCTCCAAGATGCCACTGCGGTGAGAGCTTTCTTTTCTTTTTCTTTTCTTCCTTTTTTTACTTCCATGTGTATAATAGCAAAAAGGATGATGAAGATGAAGTGTAATACATCCCAGAGATCAGAGTCAGCGCATTGTGAGTGTTCTTTCTTTGAGTGTTTGAAATTTATTTTTGTGTGCGTCTGTTTCCTTGCGCTGTGAAGTGTAAGTATGAATCAACAACTCGCCCAAGGTCAAGTATTGCTATTCAAGCTTGGCGGGCTAGACAATCCGGAAGCAAGACTCGACTGCAGCGCTGCTAGTTCTCGTGACCACCACTGAGCCCACGTCGCAGGCGGAGCTGTGAAACTGAGCTTGCTCCAGCAACGGCTCCAGTAACGTTGGGCGCTGCTGCGGGCATATGGATGCTTATGCTGCGCGCTGGACATCTTTGCCCTTTTCTCCCGCTGAACGAATCCTTCTAGCCCACCATACTCTGGTCAAAGCAAACTCGAGAAGCAGACAAAGAAGCGAACGCGTAAATCGTTTGGAAACTATCCCGGAGCCTGCTTTGCCCTATTCCTTACGTTGTGCTGCAAATGCGTAAGGTGCTGGACTCTCGCTGACTGGCGGTGAGCGTTAATTATGAGTATGAACTCTGAGGGGGGGGGGGAGGATGCTCCCCCTCCCTCCCCGAAATCTTCCATTTTGCTTGGGGACCCCTCTCTCCCCTTCCCCTGATACAGCATTCTGTCAGGGGCGGGCGGCCAGCCGCCCTCCGCCCTTCCCCTTTCCCCTTCCCCCTTCCCCCCTCCCCCCCGAATAAAAATCCTGGCTACGTGATTGACTCTGAGAATCAATAGAAAGAGCTTAATTACAGAGCTGGTTGAAGACCTGAATGCTTACTCTTTCCGAGGTAATGCCACGGCACAAAAATCCATAATCTGAGCATTCTCTCGTTTATTAATTTGATGGCGATTAGATAAATAATCTGCTGAATGCTTTACTAAGGGAATAGAGGACCTTACGCACGCACCGTAGATGGGTACTTCTTGACGACAAGGTTATTTTTTTGTATATCTTTTTCCACGCGGTGCTCAGGGAACCATCGCTGGGCAGCTGGTGGAAAGACACGCCAGAAGTCTTCTCCGATGTTGATATGCAACTCGGAACACAACAATGCACCACTGAGCCCCGAGAAACAGACCCTTTGGAGCACCAGGGCTAGCAGGGTGGAACTCCGAGAATAGTAGGGTGCCAGCGCCCTCATGCAGAAAGATGCACATGCTTTCTCTTGTGACAAAAAAGCCGTAAAAAAAAAAAGGGCGAATTTAGTTTGGTCGTGCTTGGGGTAGGCAAAGCATAGGGCACGTCCTGAGTTCCGCACATTGTTAAGTTCCGCACATTGTTAAAGGGGCACTGTAAAGGCACGAAGAAAACCATATACTGTCCGAAGGGCGTGCCTTAGAGCCACTAAATGAGCTCAATAAACGTAGCTTATTTAGTGGCACTAGGCGTGCCTTTCAATATCAAACACGAGCGTTCAGTGACGACATTGGTCTAGAGCGTCGGATAATGACGACACAGAATTCTGGAGGTAGGGCTGGCTGACCTTTTGACCGTGACCTTTTCTGACCCTTTCAAGCGCGTGATTCTTTGCTTGAAACAGCCGTACATCGATTGGGCGTTCAAAATTTATAACTGGACGTTAACTCACAAACAATTAGGAAGATCGCGCATGGTTGTTGCATGCTCTTGTCGTTTCGGTTCTCTATTGGTTCAGATCAAGAGCGTCATCAACGATAGAAATTGTGCCCAAAAATTCTCATCTTCTATGATCTATTATGTTTAAAATGCATAATATTTCTTCGTGTGGGCAAGAAGCTCGCCGTCGCCCATAAACACACCATTGAAATGCGATGTTGTTGGCGTCAGTGTGAGCCCCTGCCCTTTTTCGCGTTTGAAATGTTTATTCTATGTCTTTTTGGCGATGTCTGACTATCTTGAGCGGCGTCAGCGAAATTACCGAGGCTCGTTACACCGCAAAACTTCGCGTGAATAATGTGACATGTGGCGATTCATTCCGCGTGGACGCCGCAGAATGTACGCTAAAGCCTGATTCGCATGATGAGATTTCGCTCAGAATTTTCAGTCGCGACGCCGCTCGGGCTGCAAAAGCGTGGACCGTAGATGAGGTCGACGTCGATAGTGAAAAGTCGCAAGCAGAATCGCACCAACTGAATTAGGCATAACAAGTCGGTGATGGCCACTGGTAACAATGATCAACATCTCCTTGTATGTACTGTTTACATCGAGTTTGCTTACCAACCTTCAAATTTAAGTCTTTTGAGGCCTGCACTTACTTCTTATGGCAAGTACCGGGCCAACATTTGGTCTACGGACCGGCGTCGTCTAAGAGAACAGACGACATGCAGAAACGTTTGAAAGAGCAGATGACAGTTCGAACAATCAGGCGGTCGTTTGAACTTGAAGACGCACTGAACGTAGTCCGCAGGTGGTCCGCACAACTTTACGGTTTTCTGGCGTTCATGTTGGAACAAAACAAATAAATCTGATGACCACAAGTATCCGTGAATTCAACCCAAAGTGCTTCTCGCCCAAGCAATCGTTGTCCGACGGCGTCTGCTTTTCCCTTTTGACGGCCCATATCCAGATTCTCGGACGAACCGATCACGTGAAAACTGACCTTGAAGCCTTTCTCGACACTTTCGGTACGGCCCCAGTCGCGGCGTTTTGACGAGAAGGCAGGTTTCTGTCTGGTTTTTTTCAAAACAACGCAGGAATACACGTCTGGCATGCGGACTTCTGCCCACCGCCCCAGACCGGAAGTGCGACCGACGCGCCACCACCGCGCCGTGCCACCAGACCGGTAAGTGCGACCGACGCACCACCTTGGGCGAAGGGGGCTAGCCATGTCCATATGTCCGTCAGGCGTCCGGTGCTCGTGCTCCTGCTCGTGAGCTCACATGCTCACGTGCTCACGAGCACATGAGCACGTGCTCACGTGCTCGTGTAGGAAAAAAGAAAGATAAAAATTATGAAAAAATGATGCAAAACATTATGTAAAATATATGTCTGCGCAGTCGACAGGATTCGAACCTGTGCGGGGAGACCCCAATGGATTTCTAGTCCATCGCCTTAACCACTCGGCCACGACTGCGGGACGAGTAGGGGCTGTGAGATGTGGTGGTAACTAGAATTCCTGTATAGGCTCCCTACGGGAGCCTATACAGGAACTCTAGTAGAAACTCAAGAGCTGGGGACGTCATGGATGAAACGTTGCATGTAGCCGCTCAACGTCTATACAGGAGAGGGCGCTGCGGTCAAATGCGTACATAATCGCGTTAAACTTTGCATGCATTGGCTCAACGTTTATAGACGAGAGGGCGCTGCTGTCAAATGCTCAAATGCGTATATAACCACGTTCCACACCACACATTCTCTTTCTGACATGGATGAAAACGAACGAAAAGCTCCGCATGCTGCGGCTCAGCGTCTACGCAGAGAAGCACCACCAGAGCTTCGCCTCAATCAACATTATTCACCACGTGGAGATGCGGTCAATTTTTATGATTTTGACGTCAGAGGTAACGTCAAAGCACAACGACACGACGACGCCGCGACGTCATCGTCGACGACGTTACGCGACGCCAAGCTGCTCGTCGTGAAGGCCGTCGTGGACATCGCGTCGCGTCGGGTGAGGGCGACGCCGTTACGCGACATCAAGTCGCCGTTGTAGCGCGGTCATGACGTCGAGCGCCACATCGAGGGCGACGTGGACGTGGTCGTCGATGCCGACGTTGACGTCGACGCCCCACGCAACGTCAAACATCGCTATGACGTCACGTTAACGTCGTCCTGACGTCATCGTGAACGTCAACGTCACGACGAAGCCTTGACGGCGTGTAACGTCATCACCTTCGCCAGCATCAACGTCGATGCGCAGTCACGACGAAGTCTTGACGTCGTGTGACGTCGTCGACGATGACGTGGACGTCGTGAAGCTGTCGGGACGTCTTCGTCACGTCGAGTTGCGTCATGTCGACAACGGCGTCAACGAACTGACACCAAGCGCCCTTATGGCGTTGTATTGACAAGGACGCCGTCATCTTGACGTCCCGTGACGTTGTCGTCGTCGTCATCAACGTCAACGTTGACATCGTCGTCGTTGTCAACGCAATTTGACGTCAGAACGCAGTCTTGATGTCGTGTAACGCACGTTGCCAACGTCGATGACGACGTTGACGTCAAGGCGTCGTTTTGATGTCGCATGGCGTTGTGACGACAAGTCAGGTCGCGATAACTTTATGTACGTGACGCCTGACGTCTCGGTTGTATAAAAAATATTATCCGGCGTTCTATCATTTCTATGACATTGACCAGTGTGCCGGTCGAGCTTGGCGTTGGAACGAAACGCGTTTTTCATAGAAAGCCGCTAATCCGAATCACTTCGTCGTAGCGCCCGAGAGGGCGCTTCGAGCGAAGTGGCTTGGATTAGCCGTTTTAGGGACGAAGCTCCTTAGGGGCTAGCCATGTCCGTCCGTCCGCCTAGCGTCCGGTGCTCGTGCTCCTCCTCGTAAGCTCACGTGCTCACGTGCTGGTGTAGGGCGAAAATAAAATGATGAAAAATATGTTTGCGCAGTCGACAGGATTCGAACTTGTGCGGGGAGACCCCAATGGATTTCTAGTCCATCGCCTTAACCACTCGGCCACGACTGCGGGACGAGTAGGGGGCTCTGGGATGTGGTAGTAACTCAAGAGCTGGGGATGTGATGGATGAAACGTTGCATGTAGCCGCTCAACGTCTATACAGGAGAGGGCGCTGCGGTCAAATGTGTATATAATCGCGTTAAACTTTGCATGCATTGGCTCAACGTTTATAGGTGGTATTCACTGGCGGCCATAGTTGAGCTCGCTGCTGCAGAGCACGTGTTGACGTCAAGCTTATACAACGCTTCCAACACGCACATCGCACACCATTGAGATTGTCTTCTTTGGGAGGCCATAAATAAGAACTAATTCCGAGCATGCGCTGTCAGCAGTCACCTCAAATATGGCATCCAGTGAATACCACCTATAGACGAGAGGGCGCTGCGGTCAAATGCTCAAATGCGTATATAACCACGTTCCATACCACACATCCTCTTTCTGACATGGATGAAAACGAACGAAAGGCTCGGCATGCTGCGGCTCAGCGTCTACGCAGACCACCGTGACGCAGACAAGCACCACCAGAGCTTCGCACCAATCAACATCATTCACCACGTGGAGATGCGGTCAATTTTTTTTCCAGATGCGGAGGTACCAAAATAGCACTCCGGTCGCCTTACTTGTCCTTTCTAGTACCTAGCTCGATGACGAAATCCTGGGGATCGGATTGTTGACAACCCCAGCAGCGCCATCCCCGCAACTTCCTGATCAAGTTTGGCGAAGGAGAGAAAGAAAGAAAACATCCGCTTTTATCGTTTAAGGCAAAAAAGCATCTCGGTCAGTGGCGTTGCGTGCGACTTTATTTGGGTCCCAGTAGTGCCAGTAAGCTTGTATAAAGTAAAAAAAAACATTCCAACACCCCCCCCCCCTCAAAAAAAAAAAAAAAAAAAAAGACAATTAGTGCGTTTTACGCGGATTTAAGCATGAGAGGCATAGCGAGTCTTATCGGCACCGAGATCACAATGGCCGCCCTCACCATGCTCTGGCTTCTGCGACGTGTCATGATCGTTCTAGCGGCAGCTCTTGCCCCGAATCCTATCCTCTTCGGACAATATGTGCTGCTACGACTTTCAAGATAGCTCCCCAATCTTTCGCAATAGTACGTGCTTCGCTGGCGCTGGCCATGGACGGCGATGCGAACGGACGCCGCCATCTTTAGCTCTATTGGGGCGAACCCCCGTCAGTTAACTGAGGTAGGCCAGCTGAGTTGAACTCAATGATCGTTAGCGGCTCAATGACAGCTGGCGCCGCCGTGGAACTCCGGCCGATCGCGACTGAGTCAACTGTCGTTGGCTTATTGACAGTTAAGGGCCGCTAGTGTAACTAGGGTATCAGTTAGAATTGAAAACGAGCGTGTTGGTTAATAGATATACAACTTGAAAGTATAAAACAGCGAGGACGAGGACGGGAACAGGACATCTTTCATTTAGCAACAACATAGAATGGCACAACGAAAAACCGCCCCCAAAGGTCATTGGTAGTCCTGCTAAACAGTATTTGTCTGTGTTCTTTACTGCGAAGACTCACAAGTATGGAGTTCCCTTCAGGAGCATAATTTCAGAAATTGGCTGTTGGCAAAAGCCTCTGGGTCGTTATCTACAAAAACATTTGTCTAATATCATCCTCCCTCAGCCTTTCAGAGTCCAAAACTTCCTTGAATTAATCCCCCGCTTCAACTCGCTTCATTTTTGTTCCATTCCGCACTCATTTATGTCTTTTGACATTGAAGATATGTATCACAACCTAGAACCAAAACTCATCTTAGATTCTGTGACTAATGCAATCCATGAACATGGAATCTGCGACTTTCAAAATTCCTCCGGTGTTTCGGTTGAGGGCTTCATCGACCTGATACATATTTACTTGCAGTCTACTTTAGTAGAATACGAAGGATATATTTACAGACAAAAGAAGGGAGTTTGTATAGGCTCTTGCCTTGCACCTGTCCTTAGTGAAATATTTCTCCTTTTTGTTGACAGGGCTATCAACGATCAGTTGAAAACGTCTTTCCAGGGTTGCCTAGTTTTTAGGTATGTTGATGATTACTTGGTCATTTATCCAGACGCTGTGTCCGCTGACAGCATCTTTGAAGTTTTCAAAGACTGTGCGGCAGGACTAACTTTTACCCGGGAAAATCCTTCAGTGGAAGGATTACAATTCCTGGATTTACGATTACATCCTCATTCATCAGGTGTTTGTTGGGCCTTCCAGCAGAGGTCGGAGAAGCCAGTCCTCCCCTTCACCAGTGCTCACTCCAAGTCTGTTAAGCATGGCATAGTAAGGTCACTTTTCAAGTCCTCTTTCTCCAAGTCGTGCACGCATTTCTCCGAGAGTAGCCTCAAGTTGCAGCAGCAGAGGTTAGAAAAAGCAGGTTTTCCTGCAGACCTACTTCGTTCCGCCCTTGAGAGGTTTATCATCAAACCACAACTTCCGCAAGCTGTTTCCAAAAAGAAAGGTCGATTCGCTGTAATTCCCTACATGCACATTTCCGCGCACCGTTTAAGATCTATCGCGTCCAAGTTCGACACGAGTGTTGTTTTTTCCTGTCGTATGCGCCTCAAACAAATGTGTAAAAAGGTTAATGGGAGCGACAGTTCCACAGGGTGCAATGTAAAGCATGCTAAAAAGTTCGTAGAATGCGAAGAAAGAAAGGTTTATTCAATTCCACTAAGCTGTGGCAGTCAGTACATTGGACAGACTGGGAGATGCGTCAACCATCGACTCAGGGAACACAACCTGGAAGCTTCAAAGGCTTCAAATGAGTCGTATCACCCAACTGTCGTTCACAGCCGCACGTGCGATGACTGTACTCCTCATTTCTCTGATACTAGAATACTGGGCGGGCACAACAACAGATTTGGGAGAGAAATCATCGAATCATTTGCCATGGGGACTGTAAACAACAACATTTCTGCACCTTGATTATCATTGACAGAGACAGAGGTCGAATTCCTAACACCTGCAGATGACTAGATTACTGACACCTCGCCGTGACACTACAGCTTTTTAAACTTTTATATTTATAGTACATTTCCCTTTGGGACTGCAAACAACAATAATTCTGCACCTTCATTATCACTGACAAAGGTTGAATTCTAAGTAATCAGATATAACTAGATTAGTGATACCTCGTCGTGACGCCAGCGCTTTTCAAACTTTTACATTTAGTGTATTCCCTTTCCTTTATAACTATTATCTCCTTTCCCTCTTTAAGAACGTTGAGCCCTTTGGGGGCGGTTTTTCGTTGTGCCATTCTACGTTGTTGCTAAATGAAAGATGTCCTGTTCCTGTCCTCGTCCTCGCTGTTTTATACTTTCAAGTTTTATATATATAGGGTATCAGACACTACAGAATTTGCCCTAATATTGGAGAGGGATTTAATTTAATTTATACAATCCTAACGACATTTGTTTTCTTTTTTTTATGCCCAAGAATAAACCGTAGACTTCGATTAACTTAGATACTCTCCGTAGTGGCAATACACCAGAAAAGTTTATTCGACTGAAAACCCTTCAGTTTACACATCATCATCTTGAAATTTGGGCATACGAATAGCGGTATAGGATATAACGGAGAGTAGCATTGCAAATTGTTCAAAGCGTAACGTTTCAGGGCTATGGCCATATTTCTATATTAGGGTCATTCTCCCGAAGGCTTCCTCTTTGAGTTCAAGAAACGAATATTTTGCAACACTGATTCAAGTTTTTCATATTTTGTCGATTATTGGGTGAATCATTTGTAATCTTGATGGAAAACATGGCCCAGCTCGCAGACGTTCTTTTTTTTTTTAAATTCAACATACTATAGAATGTACCCAACTAAAAATGAATAATAGATATCTAAAACATTTCTTTTTTCTCGCGCTTATCGCAACATAAATATTGATGATTTTGGAGTGATTTACATCTGCACCAGCATGCTTTTCATTCATACAATCAGTTTTTGTTTCCAGGGGAAGAGGTATTTCGGTGAGGGCTGCTACTTCCCAAAACAATAAAGCACCAATTTGTGTCTGAAAGCCAAGCAAATGAATCTGAAACAACAATGAGATTTCTTTTATCGGCACACGCACGTTCTCTTCGACACTTTGGTATCTTTACAGAAAAGAAAAATGATTCTAGCGCAGTGACGGATATAGACCAACTTAACTCACTTGCGTCACGCCACTGCGGTGGTGCTGCTGTCGGTACTGCGCATGCGCACACTCTCCACTCCTCCCGAATTTGGTTTGTGCGCACGCATAGTGCCCATACCTGGTGTGGGCGGGGCGGGCTCCTTTCAAAACACTGTATTAGTGTAGAAAATCCCTATAGTCTTTTTTTCACCTCTTAAAAGTTATTTTTTGTGTGTGTGAATGCGGGCGACGCGGAGATTGTCACTTATTGCACTTGGTGGTTCCCATTAAAAAATAAATTACTGTCTCTGAAGCGGCAAGCTGAAAGGTCAACCTCGCACAAAGATGCTGAAAATATTTTTAAAAAGAGAAGAAACGGTTGAAAAATAAGGAAAAAAAAAAGAAACGGCCCTATGCTCAGCGCGCAATCATGACATTTGATTAACGTTTACGATGATCGATACTCGAACTTTTGCCATATATTGATGATGGATACGCAAACGTTTACCATATATAACGCGACTGATACGCGACACGGCTTACCCATAACACAACTGACATTTTAAGCAAATAAAAAATATTTTTTTTTTAAATGGAAGTTTTAAATTAGTAGGAAGGCATATCGGTTTTGTCAACGCTCCTTGTTTCTCGTCAATAAACTAAAGATAGAGGGTCGTACATTATGCGTGACACCACTGACACATTAAAAAGGTACGCAAATGTTTCTACTTAGGCTTATAAGAACTAAACTTTTTGCACGAAGTGAACACCGCGTTTGGTAAGGCCGTCGTGAAAGGGAGTTCGAAGGTGTACGTGGTTACATACTGAATACCATGGATATAACTGAGTATATTAATTCGTATCTTCTTCGCTACACCACAGGCATTTCAATCGGTTACAGACGTTTCTCGGTACTAACTATAAATACTTTGGAAACACTGAGTACTGCGGTCATTTCATAAACGTTGACTAACATATGTCTACATTCTTTTTTTTTAAACTAGGTCCTTAAGAAATCGGTTTGCTAAAACTAAACTGGAAGGCTTGGAAACGTGTATGATAGTTAACGAATACAGCTTAATTGCCGTAATTGCCCGTAGGATGCATTACAAAATCAATGTGCTCCAAATATGTGCCGACTGAAAATAATCCAAAATGTTTTTTTTTCATCGTCTTGTCCCAACAATAAATCTTTAAAAAAAATTATCGCAACCAAACAATTATTAAAGCTATAGATCAGTTACACCAATGTTTCATTTTTCGGGAGAATAACCCATGAAATACCTCTGTTTCTATGGGAGCTCGCTGCCGTAACCCGCTAAGAGCTGGCGCAAGCTTACGATGACACAAATTTCTGTCAATGATTACAGCCAACGAGACTGATCTCAGTCGAATGTTCACGTTCAAAGATACGTTTTTGCATCGTCCTCACTCCCCGAGTGATTCTACGGCAATCAGGGGCCTTTGACGAAGGACGCATTTCACGATGTGTGCACGGCTCTAGTAGCTTCGCCTTCGCCTATAGTGAATCGGAGTAGAGCCACGTCCGTCAGAACCAAAATAATAATGAATGGCGCACTGCGCATACTACAGGAAAAAAAAAAAAGATCAGGCAAACGTTTAAGAGCGTGAAGCAAAATAATAATAATAATAACTATAAACGAGAAAAGACGCACATACGTACACGCGCAAAAACAAACAGCTTGATTTTTCCCCCTCAGGCAGGAGTGGCAAAAGCGACCGAGAGAACCTGACTAACCGGTGCCTGAGAAAGGGCGTCAGCGGGGCTTCCTTCTCGTGTGCATTGGTATTTTACTGCGCTCGTGTGCGTTTCGCTAAAAGGGCGACGCGCCTCTCGCCCCCTTAACAAGAAAGAAGGAGAAAATAAGCGTACCAGCCGAACATGAATTTTGGGCGCAATGGCGGGCGAGAGAAACGGAGGGGGTGAAAAAGAAGGGAGGGGGTTCATCGTTCCTGACGCATCCGACGATAACTGGCCCATGCTGTTCTGTTGTGGGCCCGCAGAGACCGGGAAAAGCAATAAAGGTTTCGGACTGTGGGAGATAGACGCACGATACCTTCTGCGAATGTTTTATTTTTTTTTATTATTATTATTTAATAGTCTCATTTAGCTTCAAACACATTCAATATGTTAAAGAAAATCGCGAGAAAAAAGCACAAAAATAAAAGCACCGACAGATCGGATTTTATTCTCCGACCGCTTGTCTGATCATCATTGGCTCTGCAGGCAACTCTTTTTTTAGCAACCGTTCGGAAGCGTTCAGAAAGTCACGACTGTTTACGACGAGATGCTCCTACGGGTCGCTATGACAACCAGCGGTCACATGGCGTAGTGCAGGGTAAGTCAAGGAGATCGATGGCTGTTTGAAGGGGGATGGCAGAAGTCTGCTTTGAACGTATCGAGCTCAGATATTTTTTTCACAGAGGTGGCCGAGGAGGGTGCATCAAGGGTAGAAGTATTTCACTGAACAAACTTACCCGAGTCAAAAGTACGAAATGAAAAACATTCCTACCTACGGCGGCCGTCTGCTAATCAAAAGCGTCTGATTGGTGCAACAGCCGACAGATGCCGGCGGTGCTCTCCGCGGCAGCAGTGAAGGCACCCCAAGTACCGCATTTCCCAGCGGCAGCTTCGGTGATGACACCGTTGTTGTCGGTGGTTTGTTTTCGAAGGTTCCTCCCTCGTTGAGGCGCGCTTCACCCAGCGTAGAGGTCTCAGCCGAAACTCCGCCCGAAAACGTCGGTGAACCTCTTTCGTCCTTTGACGCTTCCCGAAACAGACAACAACCTCCACTCGCTCGTTGGGAGGCTAAGCGCACCATGAAGATGACTTACGCCTCCAACAGCACGGACGCAGGTTGCAGACAAGGAAAGAGACGTGGTAACAACCAGAGAGTATACGAGGGGCGTTCATAAAGTTCGTATTATCGGCACAAAAAATTTTAAAAAGCGGAACAAAACAGGCTTTCGTCCCTCTAGTTTCTGCACTGTGTATACATCGTGTGCTATAGTAGCGCGGAACGCCGCAAGAATGTCGAAATGCAGTGATCCGTTTATTTTTTCCCATTT
>JAZHYW010067503.1:0-47004 GCA_037355805.1 Ixodes ricinus | reverse complement strand
ATGTATTGGTTAATGTCATTGCTCAAATCGAGTGCTCACGCAACGCTCGGGTCCAATCTATGAACCGCATTCAAATATCGTCATTGGGGTGTACTGCCATCCCTACGTTACCGTCATCAACTTTTGCAAAGAGAGATTGAATGAAAATGATCGCTTTTGTCCTGAAATTACACCGCAACAAAGGAGTGGCTCTTTTGCGTGCGAGTATCCCGGAGTCCCACTAGTACCAGTAAGCTAGTGCAAAGCGAAAAACATTCCAATTGAATATCGTTGCACGGCTCCTTTAAGTCACTAGTGACTATGGTTGGATAAAAATATTAGTAGCCCAATAGCGCTACCGACAAGGACAAGCAGGTGAAATTAATAGGTCAAGCGATTTTCCCATTCACTCGTTCTACTTGACCTTGAACTGAGCGATATTTGGAGCCTTGATTGGGCTCTGTTGACTGCATGATCGTAAGTTTCTCATCTATTATTTATTTTGCTTCCAGAAACAAACAAATGTTATACAGACAAACCATAGCCGCTGCACTTTCCTTCTACGTCGTTAGAATGTTATATGAATCGCAAAGACGCGAAACTTACCCGATGTCGCTACGGCAAAGGCAAATTACGCTTTCAATTTATCGCCCCTTTTGCAAGCGGCGGGAACAACGGAAAGAGAGAGAGAGAGACAGAAGAACAAAAGGGTTCTCGTTTCCAAACGTCCTTCCCGATATCAACAGCCATTTCCAGATCTGCACTCGGCTTTGAAGTATGAAAGTGAAACAAAGATAAAAGAAGCACGAATGACAATCAATTCACCCAAACGCTTTCGTTCACGTCGAGATAAGCCTGCGCCATGCCCGAGAAATGGTACGGCAAGGTATACAAATGCGAACGAAAAAAAGAGAGAAAAGAGCGATAATCACGGTAGGAAGAAATGGTCTGGGAAAACGACGTCTAATCGGGCGCACAGGTCGTACAGAAAGCGCGAACAGCGGCCGCTATCGCAACCTACAAATCGCAGCGGGACTCATCATACAACATCTACGGAAGAAAGTCGATTCCTCCAAAGTCGATTTCTTGAAGTCGCCGCGGCTCCGGTCTCCGTTCTTTGGACACACGGAACTGTGGCCGCTAAAGGAGATAGCGAAGGGGAAATAATTGTCGTTGCCGACGGCGCCCGCCGAATGATAAAAGAAACGAGTTTGTGAGGACTATACGGTCACAACATGCGCCATCGCCGCAGCGACAAAACTGCATTTGAAGGTATACCTGTCCGGGACCGTGTTCCGTACGGTCCTAGTCCAACTATAGTCATCGACATCTTAAGAAACGCTGGGTGTGGTGAGTCCTGACATAGCCTCCTAGTATAGTGACAAAGCCTGGCAGGTCGCCACGAGAAGGGGCGGCCGAAATGGAAAAGGTGGAGCGGCAGAAAACGAATGAGAGGAGAGCCACGTGACTGGCGCCCCGCTGTGGCGAGACGCCGAAACACACTTCTCCCGAGCGAACGAGTGTGTTTCGAGTCCTCGCCACTGCAAAAGCTGTGCGCTGACGTCCAGGTTCCCCGAGAAATGGCTCTTTGATGCTCTGTGCTACCAGATCCTCGCGCTCCAAATCCTGCGACCGGGCACTCTATGGCTCCGTCGTCGGACTGCCGGGCTTTGTGGGTATAGGAGGAGGCTATGGTCCTGAGCATTTTGTTATCGCTTCGGAGCCAATGAGAGTTGAGACATTAGAAGATAAGAACGTCGAAGGACGTCTCAAGAGGCTACAATAAATTTACATAATAGGCCGCGCCACGCGTTCGTCAATCTGTCACTGGCCATACAATCAATTTTCCATTATTGAACTGCCAGTTACAATGTAACGTCAAGGAAAAATGACGGAGTAGACATACCAGGTAATCGGTGCTCTTTTGCACTCAATGATGTGTTCGTTAGATCTTTTTTTTTTCAATAACGTTACATCTTCCTGTCCAATACTTCCAGTCTGCGAATTTCTTCAAATGCATCCTGTTATTATAGATCGTGAAGGTACAGTCAACGGAATTACATGAAAACTACTAAAATGTATTCCAGCATTATATTATCTAAACTATTCACCCAATCACTTAAACAAAAGTATACTACCAAGAGACTGGATGGTGGGGAAGGTGATTCCTCGTGCGCAAAGCTGGCGATAAGACATAATCCTTCTAAATTTTCGTCCAATCTCTTTAACGTAGCATCCATGCTAAATTCTTGAGCACATAATTTATTCTAATATTGTTAACTTTTTGGACTCAAATTCTTTTTATTCAGCCCAGCATGGCTTCATGAATGTTCTATTTTCGCGAAAGTCAACATCTAACATTTGCTCATGACATTCATGTCACTCTCGATCAGAGATCCAGGACTTACTGCATATTTATTGACTTCCCAAAAGCTTTCGACAAAGGTTCCTCACGTATTTCTTTTACATAAACTTCATAACCTAAACATAGACACTAATGTACTCGTATGAATAGAATCGTTTCTAACAAACCACTGTCAATTTGACTCAAGCAAACGGAACCAGTTCTTCATCCTCTCGTGTTAACTCCGGTGTACCGCAAGGTTCTCTCCCCCCCCCCGGTACTCGGTCCACTATTATTTCTTATATATAAATTAACGACCTACCCATGCGTATCTCTTTCTCTATTAGCTTCTATGCCGACAACTGTGTTAGTTAAAAAAAATAATAACGATTTTGACTTCTCTGCCTTTCGAACTGATATTAATAACGTAACCCACTACTGCACGGAATGAGTTTATGGAACTTAAAATTTCTAAATGTAGGTCTATGAGAGTGTCTCGTCAAAATAACGCTTGTCCCTTCTACTACATTAACCATTTCCTCCTCTTTTCTTTTAGAGCGCAGCTCTTAGGCGCTCGTTTCCGGGTTGAGCGGCGTCGGCATCGCCGTCAGCGTCAGGCGTAACCGCGCGTGTTTGCATTATGGGACGTCACAGTTTCCCCGCTAAATTTAGCGGGAAAACTGTGACGTCACATGACTTCGTCGCACGTCACCCATGAACAAATTCAGCGGGAGGAGGCGAGGAGGAGGAGGAGGAGAAGGAGGGGAGAAGAGGATGAGGAGGAACATTGGGGAGGAAGAGGAAAGGAGGAGGAGAGGGTGCGGAGGAAGAGGAGGGTCATACCCTCCCATCTGTACCCTCCCCACCTCCTCCTCAAGAGCTGCGCTCTAGTTTCGCACTACACAGATTTGTAAACGTCTTGCATCTTTTCGTTTTATAAATACCTCGGTGTTCATAATCTCGATGACCTTTCCTGGAATGCCCATGTTGAGTACGTCATTAACAACGCGAATCACTTACTAGGTCAGTGACAGGTCAAGAACGAAGTGGAACTTTCCTCCCACCTCTTTCCTCTTTAGTAGTGCGAACGCTGGAGAGAAGACGACCTCCTCTCCACCGTTCGCTCTGTTAATGTGGAAAGAGGTGGGAGGAGCTTCCACTTCGTTCGTGACCTGTCACCGAGCATAGACTCATCTCACAGGAAATGTTTGCTCAATCCTCTTCTTTCAAGTTTTAGTCCGTTGAAACCGTGGAGCCGCCGTGGCGTCTAGAATAAAAAAAAAAAAAAATAAAGCCGCCGTGGCGTTTATGAAGCGTGCTCGTCTCGCACCCCGGAGGCCCGGGTTCGATACCCACCCAGACCGAAATGTACGAAATTGGTTTTTCAAAGCCATTAATTTACTTCGCTTACAGGAACCTCCCCGATAAATTTTTGACGTGTATTTACTGTTTGCGCTGCGCCGCTAGCAGTTCGGCTGGCCCCTTAGCAACGATGACGCCGTTGCTATGGAGCCACATGACGCGTCGCAGCTAATGGGAATTTAGGTGCCGCTTGCCGGCTTCACTCCACGGGACAGTTAATGCATGCTGAAGCTTCTATCTGGGACCCTGGAATCACCCTTGCATCTGCTCTTGAGTCAATTCAAAATCGTTCAGCTCGTATTATTCTTTCAAACTATCACCGCAGAGCCAGTGTCACCTCTATGAAAGCACCAGTCTCACTTCAAGCCTCTCTTCGAGCAGAAAAATATATCGTTTATGTTTACTTCACAAGAGTTATCACTATAACCCTGCACTTCGTAGAACGTTATTTCTAGAGCCATCTTATACATCAATCGCGCATAGATCACCAACTAAAAGTAGGTATCCCACATTGTAGCACCTCTACTATTCAATGCTTCTTTTCTTTCCCAGATATCCACTGATTGGAATCGCCTTCCCGCATCAATAGTCTCATATACCTGACGGCGCTAAATTTAAAACTGCTAATTACAATTTTTTTTAAATAATGTTCCTTAGCGATGTTTGTGCACCTTGTTTCTTTGATTCTTCTTGTGATTGACATATTTCTTGCCTTGTTCATTGATCTTAATATATTTTTGCCTCGTTAGCGTAGTATTTTTTTGAATAACTAACGCACTCCTCTCTGCAATGCCTTCCGTCCATGAGAGTAAATAAAATCAAATTAAAAATGAAATCTGAGGTCACATTCCTGCCGGACACGGAGGTAGCAGATCACGGCCAGCCAACAGAAGGATATCAGCAAATGACGAAGCTCTGAATACGATTAGACTTGATGAATACGATGCGCATAAAGCTGTAGCGTATCCAGCGATTTTTTTCGAAAGCTTTTAATATTGTATGGAGCGTACCGGTGTTATCGGCTTTTGAAGCCGCGCCAAACGGTACCTAAACTTTCCTGTCCCAATGGAGCGGAGCCTGTCGTCTGTAGCCGCGATTCGTTGGATAGGCTCGCATTGGCTGGCGCGCGTCATAGTTTCAAGGAACGAGGCTCCCATTAACTAAAGTGACTTTACCATTAACTACAGCGAATTTTTTTTTGAGGGGGGGGGGAGGGCTGAGGTGCTTGGGACGCAGTGATGGCAGTAGCGCGTTAGGAGTGGCGGCGTTACCGGCGACACGTCACTTTTTACGTTAACGTAGCAGCGTACACTCGTTACGTTTTCGAAACAGGAACGTGGTAACGTACTTACGTTACTTATATCCCGTGACGGGTAACGTAGTTACGTTACTCGTGACATCTTTTCCACAAAACCTAAAACAAAGCACACTTCAATTTTCTTTTTTCTACGCTTCGTTTTACCCGAAGTTTAGAGCGCAGCCGATGCAACGAGCTGATGGGACCAATCAGAGCATCAAAGGGCACCATCGTAGTCGTTTGTCAGGTTTATGTACGTGTTCCGTCATCGCTGAACCAATCATAAACAACAAACAAAGGCTCAGTCACTTGCGCTCTTGACGCTGCACGATCGGTCACTTTAGCTCGTAGTGTCCGCTGCGTCTAGACTTAAGCTGAAGCGAAGTATAGGCACCAAGTCATTCATTATTGAACTCATTCAGTGCCGTGCACGTTCCCCAAAAAGAGGAACGAAAGCTCGTTCCTCGTTCCTTGCAGATTTTGGAACGCGTTCCCGTTACGAGTTTCACCTGTGAAAAAGGAACTCGTTTCCGTTACCGTTAAAAAAATGGAATGTATCGTTAGATATACGTTACTTTTTGTATTTTGCTAGTTACCATATTTCGTTAGATCAAACGATCTAACTAAATAAGTCAAATATTAAGCCACGCACTGCATTTCATATATGTTTTCGGTTATCTATAAAAAAAACTGTTAACGAAACATTTCTGACAGTAGCACATGGCGACCACTGAAAAGCTCTGTGCATAAAAATTACTAATGACTGTGTGCTTACCTTTCAGAAAATGCTGCTCTTGGTACGTCGACATACAAGTGTGGGCTGTTTCTCTACAGCTTAGGGGCAACGGGATCGTTTAGGACGGTCGTATTTCGACATCATTCGCTAGATATTCTTTGGAAAGGTACTTTACAGTTTCATTTTGTATACACTCGGAAATTTGTATACCGCTGTGTGCGACGTTTTCGTTTTCATGGATGTTCCAATAATTTGACATAAGCTACAGGTTACCTCACAAACTTGGCTCGTTGGCAGGGCGATTACTCAGAAACAAATCTGCAAGTTTTAAGATTTAAGCAAGAGTTCACCGCCTTCAGTGATGTTTCCATCGGGCACAATCACCTGAATCATCATTCAAAGCAGCGCGCTGGGGCTAGAAATCGAGCCAACTGAAATGAACGTATACTTCCGTGGCTGCGGTAGTAACTAAATATGGCCTGCCGCTAATTTTTCAGAAGCGACCTAAATGTTGCCTCGTCTTTCTATTGAAGACCCAACATCCCGAGCGACTATGAAACCTAAACTCCCAGATACGCTCACGTGTGGTGGAAAACACGACCATACACGTCGTGCAAACATCTACTCTCTCTCAGGCATACATCACGTGCCTAAAACAAGTGGAAATGCTGACACCAATTTCGACGTCCCCTCGAGCGTAACAAGCAGGAAAAAAGGAACAACAGAACGAACACCAACATGGGAAATAGTACACGTTCATTTTCACAGATGTGCCACTTTTCGCTTCTATCAGCGCTCTTATCATTTTTATATTTATTCTATCACTGTATGTAAGATTACCCCAAAAACATTCAACATTGGTTTCAGAAAAACAGAAAAAAAAAACATCGGAAAAGTCAGAAACGCACAATTTGCTGTTTCTCATAGATACATAAAAAAAAATAAAACTAGGAAACTCCTTTTTAAACTTGTCTCCTACTCCCGGAGGTGGTGTATTTGTCAGGGAGATTAAATAGACTGACAGCGTCAGGGAAACCATATCCCCAAACACACCTTTTCCCCCCTCCCTCCCCAAAAGCTATCAGGAAAGACGTTTGGTGCGTACATTTATACGCGTGTGCGTGTTATATACTGCTCAATGCCCTTCGGCAGCAGCCCATTTCGAGTTGCATGAAGAGCGGATGAGTTGGGGAAGGCTCTCCCTCTTTCTTCCTACTCTGGACTCAGAATGGGAAATGGGGAATGAAAGTTATGGCGTGTAACCTGCGCGGAATGACTCAGTTTCCCGCCCTTCCTCCCCTTTTTCCCTCACAGAACTGCATAGAGAGCGTCTACTTCGAAGTGCACTTTGGTGACGGCGGCTTTCTGATGTTATATAGTCCTCGTTCCAAGAGCTGTTTCCCTATAATGTTCATGTCTACCTTCTCTCTCTTTCAACTTTGTTTCTTTGCTGTCTTTTTACATGAAGTATGTCTACATTCCGAGTTTATAGGATTGCTTTCTGGGCGCCGCAATATATTCACTTTACAAAGAGCCAAGTTGAATTAGGTAGGATTCGGGAGTAGAGTGCTTTGTTCGCAACTGGTGCCGTGGAATGGGGAAAATAATGCCCACACATATTAAATTATTTTCTGTAGATAGTACCTCACATCATCAAATTCGTCGACGATATCCCACGGGGGAAAAGAGGGGGGGGGCGGGGTATTTCTTTAGAACCCAAATGATATTGAGCATAAGTAGGCAGTTGTTATGGTTTCCAAGAATCTCTCGTTCTTCGATAATTAATAAAGCTGAAACAAACATGGCGGTTTCATAAATCACGAACCAGATACAGTGTAGTAAAAACACCCATTTACTAAAAAAGAAGAAAACAGAAGAACTTTTCTGTTCTTGTAGTTTAAAGCTCCAAGCAAATTAGTACTGCGCGATGCACATGACTTCCAGGTTAGCAGTTGTTCGGTACTTACCATAAATTACTGATCCGCCGCCGAGACACCAGGAGACTCAAGACAGACAAACTTCTTGCTATCAGAAACTGCATAAGACACATTCCACATTTTTTTAACTGATAGCCAGTGTTGTAGGCGTTACGGCAAAATATAACGAAATACGTTACTCGTTACTTGTAAAAGAAAGGAACTCGTTACCGACCTACGTTACCTCAGAAATGATAGAAACGCGTTATCGTTACCGTTACCTATAAAAAGTGACGCACGCTACTCTTTTGCAACTTTTCATTTATTCATTGACAACAACAACGCTTTTTGTGTGTGTGTGTGTGTGTGTGTGTGTGTTTTTTGCAACAGCGTTTTTTGACATTGGTACAAAGAGCGTGGGCGTTGGTATTTTTTCTAAAGCGGGACTTTTGCGTCAGGAAAAGAGGCAAAGTTTCCGAGTTATGTGAAATGAGTGCATTAATTAATGACGCTGCCCTACTCTGCCTTTGAGCTTAAGTCCAGATGCAGTCGACGCTACGAGCTAATATGGACTAATCAAGCAGCGTGAAAAGCGCAAGTCACTGGGCCTTTTTTGTTTATGATTGGTTGAGCGATGATAGAACCCGTACAGAAGGACATGACGAACACCATGATGGTGCCCTTTTGACGATGTCCGATCGGTCCCATCAGCTCGTAGCCTCGGTTGCGTCTGGACTTAAGATAATATCAAGTATAGAAACACGAAAAAAAATGTAAGCCTCCATTTTTTCAGGTCTTGGGAAGAATATGTAACCAATAACGTAACTACGTTACGGGTTATGTTAAACAAGGAATGCAAGTACGTCACCCGTTACTGTTTTGGAAAAGTCACGAGAACGTTACTACATTATCGAAAAAAGTAACGGGTTACCGGGAACGCCGTTACTTCTAACGCGTTACCGCCAACACTGCTAATAGCGATCTTAACATAAAACTGCATTCACACACGTGCCGTTCTCTTGTTTTACTTTTAGGACACCTTGGACGGAGCCAGGTCTCGCAAACACAGAGAGGAAGGTATACCACGTTCGCGCATTACGTGTCAAATCCTTCGATGAAATCCACAATAAAAGCCCCCGGCACAGTTTCTATAATAAACATTACGTCCACATAACAACAGTACAGGAATATAGTTGTAGCAAAGCGAAAAGCAGCAATAGAACAGACAGGGCAACCGTTTCGGGAAACGCGAAGAGGCAGCCAGATGCATTCAGCCATTTGCGGCTATGCGGACCCTCGTTTGGCGATGGGCATTTCGAGGCAGGCCACCAGCGTGTAGTGGATACAGCCCCACGCATCACCGAGGAATATAGCGACGTGGTAAAAGCGCCGTACCAGGCGGCATTCATTTCAATTGCTCTCCGCGCCGCGAGCTCCATCCACTCAAGGGACCTATAGTAGCGTTCTCTTCTGGCCCCAGAATGGCGGGGTGGAACTGGCAAGACCAGCCATATCCTTGTCCATCTGCATTTTGCACCGTTTTTTGTTTTTCTTATAGCTTCCGACATTTGCTTGAGTTCCTCACCGGTTTACCCGGGCGTTCCGGTGATATTATTGAACGATGTCTGTGGTACCGGAAATGGAAATTGACGAGCTTTTATGGGGACGACGTGCGCGATCTTCAGCAAGGCCTTCTTCCATCCCCAAATTGCGTAAGTAACGCAAAAAAAAGGAAAAAAAAGAACAAGAATATTATTATGAGGATAACTGTGATATGGTTCGGGATTAATGTGTCGATAAAAAACAGATGACGCAAGCGGGCTTTAGGTGATTAATTTATTTACCGCTGTCGATGAAAGTAGAACTTTTTTCTTCAAAATTCTTATATACGCAACCCGACATTGTTAACGAGAAGACGCGATCGCCAATTATATCGATTCCTTGTTTTTTGTGTTTTCCTTAAATTGAGCGGTTGACACAGGAAGGTAGCTAGGGGGTCGGGGGGGGGGGGGTCCCGCCCCCTTCTTTTCCCGAAATCTTACTTTTTGCTGGGGCCTCTTCTCCCCCTCATACAGCATTTTATCATGCCCCCCCCCCCCCCCGAATCAAAATCCTGGCTACGGGCCTGGGTTGACATAACAATGACTAGTGTGGTGGAAAGTCCTCACTCAGGACTTAAACTTAAATGAGTTCGGTGCCCATTAATACACTGAGCAAAACGCAGAAAATCTCCGATATCGTATTCGCGCTAACGGTGTCGCGCAGTGCACACCATAGGCCCTAAATAGAAGTCCTCTAAAGTTTCAGCTCTGAGCTCATTATTTTAGTCCGGACTGTGTGGAACAAGCTGCGGCTGTTATTCTTGTACGGCGTCTGAATAAAGAGCCGATGTCTTCAGACGATGAATGAGGCGAATCGTCGATTTAGCGTTTGTTGATCGAAGCGGATCGGATTTCCTTCGGTCAGGAATGTCTTGTATTATGCAACGGTGAAGAGATTGGTAGAAAGTCAGCTGATGCTAACCTCTGCTGCGCAGGCATGTCTTGAAGGCCTCGGGAAGATCGGCTTCCTGATTACGTAAGAAACGGACCGGGAGTCGAATTATTGACGCAATTACGTCAACAGAGGTCCGTCCTGATTGTACTTAGCATCTCTTTCGAACAGCTCTACAAGTACAGCACACTGTTTGTGTATACTTCTGCTCGTCCTTCGGTCCGCCGTCTTCCCGCTGCTTTTCGTTTTTTCTTATGGTACACGGGATCGATAATCCCAAGGACTGACGTACGACCCGTGGTTAATATGAAAGGATATTAATTACTAATATTATTGACTGAAGGGGACTGAGTGGACCGAATTGAGGAGAGGAGATGGCTTTTAAAACTGGAAAGTACGGAGTTTACGTAGAGTCTTTCTTAAAGTAGCTCTGAGTAAGAGGAAAAAGGGGGTTTTGGGGGAGATTTTGGTATTACTACAATGCTACCGGAGCTGACACAAACTTCAGTAATTCAGAAATACAGATAAGACGATGTGTAAACAGATATGAAACATTATTCTTTTATTTCTGAATTGTTCGTTCGTTCGTGCTCATGCGCGTTTTTATGTGCATGGGTGCAAGACGTGTGCACTCGCACTGAAATAACTGTATTAATGTACAAAGTAAACCGTCTCAGAATTCGTACAACTTGAAGAGAATATGTGTCCACCGCTCACTTCGATGTTTGAGCGTGATATTTGAACCCTGCCTAGGAAACGAACTGATGAGGTTAGCGCAATTTATGTATGACTTACTTCCGAAGTAAGCACAAATCTCAAAATGTTTAGAGAGAGAAAAGCATTTCGTCATGACTGACGAACCGAGTCAAGTCCTGTCGAACCACTCCATCACTGCTTGTGTACGTATCGTTATCAGCAGCCCAGTGTATCTCCCGCAGGAACCACTCAACCAAGTTCGAGAAGCAAATACCAAGTCAGTGGGGGTAATAATTACGCCTCATCGCGAACTCATCGCCGACAAACATAGCGTACCGAGATCCCCGACCGCATCAACAGCATCGGAAACCTATTAGGGCCTGATCATCTCCCCGTTCATCCCGGCGCACACCAAAACCGAAAAAACAAACAAACAAAAAACACACACACGAAAAAAAATGGACATAACGGAGCGTCATTCCTCATACGCGAACATGATGTATGTTCGGACACCCGGGGCCAAGGAAGGAAGGCCAAAAAAATGTTTTGATTACTTCGTGATCTTCTTGTTTTTTTACCGTCGCCGTGGCTCAGACCAAAGCGCAGGGAACCCTGAAAAATGACTTCCAGTCGGCAGCGCTCCTTTCTTCTCTGCGTTCGCGAACAAAAGAAGCGCGCTCCGATGCGAACGCTCGCTCGCGCGCGCCGCAGACGACGATCCCGATCAAGGGGTTTAGTCCTACCCTCCGTTTCACCGCGACTCGGCAAACGGCGAAGGCTGCGGTCCCAGCGAGCCAATCAGCGTGTCGGAATGAAACACGTGACTTGACTCTTATCTCGGTGGTTGCGCTCAGAGCTTTCAAAGCCACAAGAGGAAGGGAGAGAGGAAACCGCTTTCGTAGAAATTTTGAGTGAAGGGCTAATCTCCGATAGGAACAAAAGTGACGTCTGAGGGAGGAAGTAGTTCCTCCTTCCCCTCTTCTCCAACTGCATAAGTTACGCTCTCGACTTCTCTACGTTTGGTAAAGGCTGTCACGTGTTTCATCTCCTTCATTCTGATTGGCTCGAAGGGACCTCAGCTGTTCGCTCTTTGCCAAGTTGCGGCGAAACGAAGTCGCCTCGCTGCAGATCGCCGTTAAAACCTTCTTCGACGTTATTAGTGCTCCGTCGGCGGGGAGAGCGCGCGTGCTAAGAGGGGTCAAGCGAGCCCGTTCCCCGCAGAGACCGTGCGCTGCTCCGTCCGAGTACCTCATTAGTCTTGTTGCTAGAGGCAGCGAAGACGGCATGAAAGGAGGATGCCTCGAGTATTTCCCGAGTCTCCGTTCGGAGTCAAAATTCGGGCTGAGTTTGGCGGCATTCGCGGCACGCTGCCGGATGAGGCGCACTCTGGAACCTGTTTGTGCGTGGTTTGTGTTCCGGTGCTCGGAGCCTCCGATGTTGACGAAGAATGATGCATCATGCCGTGTTGCACAGAGCTTGTACAAGGCTGCTCGAACGTGACGTCATTGCACCATGCTTGTAGACATTCCTGCCTTTTCAATATTAGAAAAGGCAAACACAGCGGTGCGGAAAGTATGCTGCAGAAGGTGCGCGTTCTACAGAAAGGACCCTTATAATAATAATAATAATAATAATAATAATAATAATAATAATAATAATAATAATAATAATAATAATAATAATAATAATAATAATAATAATAATAATAATTTATTTTTTACACAATGAATGCAATAATGACGCAAGGCCGGTTCGTCAAAGCCGGCAAGGGCTTCTGTGACTCAACCAGAGTATCACTGGTGACAAAATAATCTAAAAAAAGGGGGGGGGAACAGTGGAGGAGGTTGAGAAAAAATGAATATAATAATAATCATAGTAAATCCTTTTTTTTTTCATTCATTGATGGCGGAGACCGAGGGAATAAACTACCGACAGGCAGCTTGTCGAGCCCTTGGCCCCCTTACAGTGGCAGCAATGCAAAGAATACAAACATCTCAGAGAAAGCATGTTACAAAATTAAAAGATCCAAGGATTTCTAATACATGCACTTAGTTCCTTTACGTGGTAAACAATGTCAGAGACAGAACGAAAACACTCCAGAGACAGGTTTGTCACAGAATATAAATATATAAAGGGTTTTCTAAAAGCATGTATCATGGTGAAATTTCGACCACAAACATGCTACGTCAAGCGCTAAAAAGCAAGTAAACAAAAATATTCACCTCCTTGAACTACACAAAATATCTCTTTCACGTTGAAAGATGTAAACACCATCTTAGCAAGCAGAACCTTAAAGAACTACAAGTACATTGACCTTGGGTTGTATAATGTAGTATTAATCAAAACAATTTTGGTTTCAGTATGATCGTTCAGATTTTTGGGAAGCAAGTATTTCAGCATTTGGGTTCCGTAATTAGTTCTAAATATATTCACCTTCCAGTATTCGCTATGACGGGTTGAGTAGGCGGGATCGTTCCTAGTTAATGAAGCCAGTGATTCTAGATTTCGGATATTACGTTTTAATTCTGATGGAAAGGTCTGACTTAACCTATAGGTATACAAATCAAAAATGTTTATAATTGAAAGTTTCTAAAAAAAACGGCGAAGCATTGCAATCATAAGAGGCATTACAAATAGAGCGCAACGTCTTTTTCTGCAATGCATGAATTCTTTCTAAGTTGGTAACCGTGGTTGTGCCCCACACAAGATAGCAATAACTAATATGCGAGTAAAACAAGGAGTTGTATAGTAATAATTTAACTTTTGTAGGAGGTATGGAGCTGTGACGCAGTACTAGACCGACTGTCTGCGATAATCTAGATGTAAGAGAATCTATCTGCTTATTCCAAGTCATGTCCTCCGGAAACAACACTCCACTCTAAGGGTTTTAAACGAGTTTGTTAATTCAATAATGCATGAGTTGTATAGAACCTGTTTCGAAATATAGATTACTTCCTTTTTTGGGCGAAAAAAGACTGCCTTATTGTAGCATTAATTTTCAATAAGTCTCTCGACGCCTACTCGTGCAGTTTTAAGAAAGTATGATTCGCTATAGTTACAATATCACCGGGTTGTTTACCAGGAAAAAAACAAAACAGAGTAGTATCATCTGCGTATATAACGAACTTTGCGTTCAAATTATGCTGGTTATATCATTAATATAAATATTAAATTGAAGGGGGCCAAGTATACTTCCACCTGAGAGAATAGGTTCTATTTTTGAGCAGCGTTTATTTATGTGAATGTACTGATGACTGTACTGTAAATAGAAACTGAGCAGAGAAAGGGCCTGGCCTGGCACACCATAGCGCTCGAGTTAATGACGTAGTATTTTGTGGTTTAGCAGATGAAAAGCCTTTGTGAAATCGATAAAAACTCCGAGTACAATTTCTCACACTTCAAAGTTCTCTAAAATGACTTCTTTTGGAGTAAGTAACGCAGATTCAGTAGAATGACTTTTACGGAAACCGAATTGACTGGAAATCAGCACATCGTATTTATTAAGAAATACTGCCAAATGATCATGCAATAGCTTTTCCAACCCTTTTGAAAAGACAGGTAGGATAGAGATAGCCCTATAGTTACCAAGATAGTATTTCTTACCTTTTTGTATATAACAGACACTTTAGCGACTTGCATAAGTTTTGGGAACACTCCCGTTTCTAAGCAAAGGTTGAAGATATCTGACAAACAAGGAGCTATCAGATCTATTACGTGTTGGATAGGGCGAACTACAATGTTATCACGGTCCATACCGCAGCTATTTTTCAATTGCCTGTAGTTCGAGATTTCCTCAGTGTCATCCGTAGAGCTAAGAAAAAGTGAGTTACTGTTTTTGAGCTTGGAAGGCAAAGAAGCTTACTTAGACGTGCTGGACACTTGTTATCAAAAATATGTACGAAGAAGTCATTGAATTCGTTGGCTAGTTTTAAGCCACTAAGTTGCCGTTCACCCTTTATAAGCGTCTCGATTGGTTTTGGCACTAGATTTCGATTTATTACTGAATTAAGTTTTTTCCAAGTTATTTCACTGTTACCCGAAGTGAAAAGAAATCAACTTTCGAGATGCTCTGCTTTTGCAGAACACCGTCTTTTTGCTAATTTGTTGCAAAAATACTTGAAAACCTTAATGTCATCTACGTCCCGCGTTTTTAAAAAATTTAATATAGGGCGCTTTTTATTCCAATTTATTTTACAATTTCTGGGGTTATCCATGGCTTACGCATTTTTGGGGGATGATCTCAAAGCCTTATAAGAAAAGGCATGGGCGTACAAACGCTTAAATTCCCTAAAAAAGGCATCGTACGCTTCGTTTGCATCTTTTAAATAAAAAAAATCCCAACTTATGACGGATAGTTCTAGCCTAAATGTTTCGAAACGTTGCGTGGAAATGTTTTGGAAGGAGCGATTTTGTTTGCAACCGCCTTTGATATCGTGCTTACCCGCTACAAAAAGAAATATTGGGAGGTGGTCGCTTAACTTGGAATATATAATCCCGGATTTAACATTTTCAGATTCGAAATTAAAAAGAAAGCGATCAATTAATTTCTGGGTAGATGCGGTATTTCGTGTGGGTTCAGTTATTACATTGAGCAAGCCATGGATTTATGGTTTGAACGTGACGTCATCGCACCACGCGTTTATGGTAATTTCTACCTGTTCCTATTTTTTTCTTAGAAAAACAAACCTAGTGGTGTGAATTGTATGCTGAAAAAGGTGCGTGCTTAGCAGCAAGGCCGCCACAATGACCGCTCATGTGACGTCAATGCGTACGATACGTCACGAATACGTATGGCTTGTACGTTACGTCATCGCAGCATGCTGGTGGCCATTCCTACCCGTTGTTAGAAAAACAAATCCAGTGGTGTGAAATGTATGCTGTAGAGGGTGCAGATCAGCAGCAAGGCCACTTGAATGGCCGCTGATGTAACATCGGTGGAAATCATGCGTACATGACTTGGACTTGACGTCATATCATCGCCCACTGTAGCGGCCCTGCTGCTGAACTGCTGAGCTCCTATACCTTCTGCAACACGTATTGTTGCATCACCAAATGAATTTTTTCGGCTATGACAATTAGCAATGACTTCAAGCATGATCTGATGACGTCATGTGCAAGACATAAATAGATGGCATGTATTGACGTCAGCATCAGTGGCTATTGTGGTGCGCTTGCTGCTGAACTCGTATACCTACTGCACCACGGAATTCGGTCGCCTCTGCAGGAACAAGTAGGAATGACCTCCAGAACGATGCAACGACGTCACGTGAAAGCAACGTAGAAAACATTCGCGCTATCCCGATCTTGTGCCTCGAACGGAATACAGGCACGACACGTTATGTACATACAGCACACTGTTTACACCGTGTGTGCATGTGCGTTCTATGAAAGGGGTAGACATTTTTGAGCGGCTTTTTAAAGTCTAGTCATCCCTGTATAATCTTTATCTAAACCTCAATGCAAGGAAAATAAACTAACTAGCAACACGACGGAAAATAAATATTTTTTGTCATGTCGTTAGCTTATTTTCATTGTATCAAAGTTGTGAGTATGGTGTTTCCTCACCAACCAGCCTGTATACTTTGTCTTGTCATTGGGGTCATTTCTGTAGCAACTCAGTAACTCATTGTGTTCAAAGAAAGTATCAAGACGGTGGACTGGCTGATGAAAATTAAACGAAAGGCTCATATGCGTGTGTTCCTTCTCCTGGGGAGGGGGGGGGGGGCTGGAAATAAGTTCTGATAAAAACAAGAGCCACAATTTCTAATTCTATTTTAGACACGCGACTAACCGCTCACGACCACCGGTCACCTAACCACGCCTACGTACAAAATTACGCCACGAAGCCTCAATGACACTGATTGATCCGGTCCACACCATCGAAGGAACAAGCGCAATTGGATCTGCCCATCTATATATATATATATATATATATATATATATATATAGACAGATAGATATAAGTCTCTGACGCCGCTGAAGACGGAAGAACCGCGTGCACTTCATTTTTCTCTTTACCCGGTATAACGAACCCGACGACGGCGATACGTCCCCAAGAAGAACACCGTAGCCCCCAGCCTGTCGTCATCGCTGTGTCGCGCGCGATCGCACACGCCGCCATCAAAATTTCGTCGCACGTCGGGCTCCGTTCTTTATTGTCCAACGGCCCCCATAGGACAGGGTCGAGCTTTCCTCCCGCAAGAAGAACCTTCGTCCCCTTTCGATTTTCTTTTCCCTATGTTCTTCCTCCTCTTTTTCTTTTTGGATCATGGGGACAGAAGCGGAAGCCTCAATCTCAGACGACACTGCGAGCGAGGAAGGGGGAAAAGGGAAAGAAAACAAGATGGTGGTCAAATAGAAATAGACCGAAGCTCGTCGGGAACCGGACAGCCGGACGGCGGGTCGAAAACAAACGGCCAGTCCGGGGGCTCGTGGTCCGGTGCCCAGCGTCGGTGACCGAGTGCGGCTGTCAGGCCGATGAGCAGCGGACTTGTCGCCCGAATCGGATTAGGGTTAGAGCACCGAGATTCGGGAGATCGCTTCTCTTCCTCGCCCTAATGATTAGTCGGCAGCCGCCGCATCGTGGGCGAGGATTTTTGGGGAAAAGTGTGGAGAGGCAAAATAATGCTGCGAATACGCGTCTTGGGGAAACGGGATTCTTGGGAAAGGATGGCAGAAATGGGAGTATCGGAGCAGAGGATATGAGGGCCATACGGACTCTATGAGAACATCCTCACAGATCTGGGATGAGGATATCGCTATTCTCATACAGGCTATATAAAAATGAAGAGGATAGGGAACAGAGGGTGTTAGGGTATGAGAATGGCGAGGATAGAAAACGAGGGCATGAAAATGGTGAGGAGAGGGAAAGAGTTAATGAGTGTAGCGAGGTTAGGAAACGAGGCTATCTGCTTTTGAGAATGGCGAGGACAGGAAAACGGGTACGAGGGTATGAGGATATGAGAATGACTATGGTTAGGGAAGGAGTAGAAATGTAGGAGGAGGAGACGATACACGTTTTGAGGAAGAAAGCTTCGGTACAGGGGTATGAGAAAAAAAAAGGGAAATATAGAGGGAAGCATAGCAAGATAGAAAGAGTGATATATATACGTATATATATATATATATATAAAGAGAGAGAGAGAGAGAGAGAGAGAGAGAGACAGAAGCATTTGTAAAACGGAAGCATTGGGAGTAAGAGTTGCGACCCTTTTGTCGAATCTGGGGAAAGACAAAGGTTCACCGAGCGTTCAAGCACGAAGTTAAACTGGTTCGGGAAACGTTTGAAATTTTCTCAAAATTCAATGAAGTTCGATGTTTTGAACAATGCTGGCCAATTGCTACGCAAAACTAATAAAGAAACGAGTTTTACGATAGGTTGTATTTAACGTTAAAGAATAGTTACCAACGTTTACGAAATACAAGAAAAATCACGTGAACTTTCAGATTTCGTAACTCTAGATTCCGTAAACTTTCCATTTCTTCTACGCCAGGTTGCGTCGGCTCGTTTTTAATTTCCGCGCTTGCGCATAATAATTCGAACTTCAGTCGAACTTCGTTCGAACTCTTCGTTAACAGGTGAAAAAAAAAAGTGGAACCTGGTCGACTTTGAACCTCGGCAGGTTCGAAGCAACCCTAATTGAAAGTGAGAAAAAAATTGTCGTGTGATGCAGCCATCAGGCGAGAGATGAAGCGGAAGCAGTAAGATTTGGGAGAGTACAAGCAATTAGAGGGGAGGGACCATCTCGAGGAACCGATGGGAAACTACACTCCGTTTTCACCCTACGATGGACCGCAGAGGAAGGCAACGAGCCATCGACACCAATCCAGCGCTCTTAAAGTGGTACTGCGGCGATTTTTTCTTAGCTACCCCAACTAACCATATTTTCGCAATCACCCGCCTTTACCCTTTCCGGTACGCTATTTAGTATCCCGGAATTCAAGATAGTCAGCGTGAAATCGGTTAGTGAAAATGATGCCAAAACCAACATCCAAATATACACGCGCTTTCCAGTTACGTGACGTGTGGGGAAGGCCGGCTTGCAGGTCGAGCGGGCAGACTAAAAATGGACTAAGCCGAGCGTTTGTTTCGTACTGCTGCTGAGCGGGTGCTGGAGCGAGCTTCCAATGCATTCACTTGACGCCATAAATGTGCTTGTAATTAGTTGGGAAAAAAGTCTATACAGTTCAAAGAGTGAGCACCCGCCTTCCGCTGATGTCCCTTTTTAATTGCTGCCAGTAATGACTTTCACTTTGACAAACACGGTGAGGGCCAAAATTGTAAATTCAATGACTTCACGAAAAACAAAAAACGTATTTTGGCTTATTTTTGGGTTACCATTTGAGCGCTGTTTGTTGGTGTGTTCAGCAAATTTTCAGGCATATCGGGGCTACGAAGAAAACCCCTTTAACGTATTAAGCGACTAGGCGACTACGCTCCCCCCGCGCGCCGCTGCATCCCTTTTTCAAGGTCACGTGACACTCACACGACTTGGGATTGGCTTAGATAACTCGTAGCGTCTTCTAAGGTTCATCGTTAGTTGGAACGGAGGATAGATTAGGGAAAAAGGAGCCGCAGGGGAAGCGGTGAAGAGCGTTCCGCGGGAAAAAGACGTAAATGAGGAAAGAGGCAGATAAAATAAAATGTATAAGAAAAAAATGGAGGAAGCAAGTTTAGAAAATTGGATTCGTTAGGAAATCGAGATGCCATCGGGATGGTCGCTACCCGGGGAGTGTTGGTGGTCGTGGGCTTGTCTCCCGAATCTGACGGAGGTGCGAAGGGCTTGTTCGGGTTCAGGCTCGCTTTTAGCGGTAGACTCCAATGGGAGTCGTTCGCAGACGCTGGGAATGTCTACTCGCAGGAAGTAGACCTTCTGCCTCTAGGAAAGTTTATAAATAAATATCGATATAAAAAACTATGTACGGTAATAAATTAAAAAAAAAGAATAACGTGAGAGGAGTATGAAAAACAGGATGGTTGGGCATTGAGATAAACAAATTCCAAAGCAGTGGTCACACAAACAGAAAAAAAAAGTCCTCTATAAATATGCTTTTTTGACTTGTCTGCTCCTGTCTCGAGCTGCTTTTGTTTTGTCGCGCTTTATCGTTTATCATCTAATTAGCACCCACCACAATGACTGTGGTAAGGTTGCGAAAACGGATATTACACACCACGGCTAAAAGTTTGTATTTAAATTCTGATTCATCACAGAAAAGAAGAAAAAGAAAAAGGGATTATTCAGTTAACGTGACAGCTTACGGATTACAGAAAACGCACAAAAGGTGCCCCATTTGTAGAACAATTGACAAATTGAGATGTCGACTGCAAATGAAAACACCGGCATATCTTCCTTTTTTTGTAAGCTACCCCACAGCTCCCCGCTTTTTTAGTATAAATCGCATAGTGTTCATTAATTTGTCTTTAGGGGACTACAAACAAGCATCCAACGCATTACAGAAACAAACACGGGCACCACGCACTTCATAAAAAACGCAAAAAAACAACAAAAAACTATGAAGTTTTATATACGCAGAAATGGTCGGGCAGCTGATAAAAAAAAGGCCTTCTACAATTCCTCCAGCAGTTTCACTCAGACAAACTCCCTTATGTCCTTCGCCCGCCCCACAGCAGCACAAACCACCAGGCCCCAGGCATCTTTCTAGTGAACTTCTTTTGTCTAAAGATATTTTTTATATCTCAGTGCGCCCACGTATAGCTGGAGACACAAACGTAGGAAATAAGTCGGGTGATAAATTAGACTTGTCAGACAGCGAAGCGACTGCTATCAAATGGCAAAACACACACACACAAAAAAAACTAAACACACCATTTTAACATCCACCACCGCGCGTCTCAAAAAATACAAAAACAAAAAACTCCCAGTCGGTAAAGTGGAACCCAGGACCAAACGGCTGACGAAGGTTGACGTTCAAAATAGTAAAATAACGAACAAAACGAAACATTAAAATGAAGATACACGAGGGAGTGGATTCCCGAGTTTTCTGCAAGACCTACTACACCGGCTAGAGCAATCATGTCCTTCTTCCTTCTTTCTACAAAAACGCGGTAAACGTAAGCGCGGGAAAAGAAAACGCGCGGGAAAATGCGGGAACAGAAAGCGCGGGAAAGAAAGGGGATAAAAAGGAGTTAAAGAGGGAAAGCGCGATGAAAAAAAAAGGGTGTCTGCCTTCGAAGACAGACATCCGAGCGAAGTCTGGGCTCCGTCGTTCTAGATCTGTTTTTATTTTTGTTGTTTTTGCTGAGAAGTAGTTCCTTGTATATCTGCGCGCTTGGGGACGCGATTCAATGTGTGTTGTCCCCGGTGAACCCTGCGCTGTATAATTCAAATGAAAAGGGTGGCGCTTAGAAGACTGGAAAGCGTTCGTGCGGTTCGTTCGGGCTCGATGGCAAATTCATCTTGTCTTCTCGCGAGTGATATGAACATACTGAAGCCATTTTAAGACGCCATATTAAGAAAGAAAAAAAGGGTGAATTTGACGTCAAGAGACTACATAATTTTTATTGAATTGAATTACATTTATAAGATTTTTCACTTATCGCTCCGTAAGCGAAGCAGGGATCAAAGTGCACAAAACTTTACAGGTTCGCTGCTTCCCTACAATGTTCTTGATGCGGGACAGCCAGTGTGTTATCTTGTTGCTTCTTCCTGACGTCGGGCACGGTTTCTTCAAAATTCGCAAGTTGTTGATTCGCGCAGTCGTTCTAATTTAATGTATTTGCGCCTAAAGGCGAAAACAAAAATGACCAGGGGCGGAACATAGAGAAACTAGGCACGAAGTGTTTTATGAAATGGGGAAAATATATGGAAATGATTTAAAGGCGCTAAACACAGTACACGACCCAACACACACGGACAAACAAATAAATAAACTTCTTTACGAAAAAAAAAGAAGGAACCAGCAGTTTTGGATTTTAGTTAGTCAAACGATACACCACAGTTAGTTACCAGTAACATACGTTGGAGGCAATTATAACGACGCACTGAAAATGGCACTCAAGTTAAACGACATATTCGTTGCCCTAGAACAGGGCTCTCCGAACCCTGGCCCGCGGGTCAGATCCTGACCGCTGAAGTCTTCCGACCGGTCTGTGGCTGGCCGCGGTCTTTCCAATGGAGCCCAGCCCGCGACCCGCTTCCACCATGGCCAGTTGCTAGCGGTGCAATGAAGAAGTGTGCGCAAAGACTTGGCGCCCCGACGCGATCCAGATGCGCAAACTAAGATACCATAAATAAGGAGATAAACTGCATTGTAACGTGGGTTCTCTCGTCACATCAGTACCTGATCATTGTCATCAACAACATTACTATTCTCAGCCATTTAAAAGGATAAAAGCGCGAACTGAAACACAGACGAAATCGGAAACTGTGTACAACAAGGAAAAACGCCACTTACAGCCGAATTTTAAAAAAAGCACGAAAAACATTCACTTAGCCAGACTGTCGCTCACCATACCGATAACAGGCCATAAACCGGTAACATATCAGCAGTCTTATATGAAGCCATCTAAACTAAACAATTCCTTATCCAGGAGAAAATTATACGGCATGCTCACACACTTTTCACCCGCGTTCTTGATAAAGAAAGCCTTAACGATTCCTCGCTCCGTATTTTTATTCGTTCTTTTAAAGGAGCTGAGCAACGATATTCAGTTGGAATGTTTTTCACTTTACACGAGCTTACTGGCACTGGTGGGACTCAAGGATACTCGCACGCAACGCCACTGGCCAAGAAACTCCTTTGTTGCGGTGTAATTTCAAGGACAAAAGCGATCATTTTCATTCAATCTCTCCTTTGCAAAACTTGATGACGTAGAGTGGGGATCGGAGTACACCCATATGACGATATTTGAATGCTGTTCATAGATTGGACCCGAACATTGCGTGGGCACTCGATTTGGGCTCGTGATAATTACTAGCTCGAGAAGCATTCGGGTAGTGGCCCGTGTCCAATCGCTGCAACGACGACAATAGCCGAGCCATAACAATGTCTGGAACTCAGCGCGTGTCCTGTGCTTTGCCAACACCAGCGCGTGGCTACGATCAGCATTGGAGGCATATAATCGATTCCACGTCACGTGGCCGCTTGTTCTGGCTGCGAGTTGAGGGGGTGAACGCTGCTCGTTTTTCTTTAATTTTTTTCTGGGACTTCTATTGCGTGGGGTGAAAAACGAACGCGTGTTTTATAGGTCATTAACGTCAGGGATCCGTTCTAAGCGGTATTCGCGCAAAGTACAAAAATTGTTGCATCGCCCCTTTAACAAACTTCGTCGAATCTGAAGGCGGTTCGCATTCTCAACGCTTGCGGTGTTCCAAAAATCCCCCCCCCCCCTCCGCCCCCTGAATTGTTATGTTCAGCGAACTTGTGCTGTCTCGCCCAATCATTGAAACAACGTCCCGTCTGTCCGATAAAAACACGAACACAACCAGAGGCTGTGATTGTGTTACAATTTTATTGCGTTCTAATATACATTGCGCTAAGCATCCTCTGTCATACATATTGCATATTGTCAGCATTAGGTTTATCGCTCTCACTGTTTCAATGCGCTTTGCTTTATAGCTGGGTAGTTTTCTTGGCCACAAGTGTTGCGTAATGTCATAATTAGCTGAATATAAAATTTCAAATTGAAGCGTATGTGTTCATCCACCTTAGTAGTTAATACTTACTTTAAACATTCATTTATGTGTTCTTATGGTCATCTAGGTTTATTTATTTAGTTTTTGTTTGTTTATGATTACACCTATTTTTTTCCCGCGAACCTCGAACTGCGACAGACCGCTAATCTAGCCCCTTAGAGAAAAAGTTTGGAGAGCTCTGCTCTAAAACACATTGGCGCTTATTGTCGTGTCGTCGGTGCTATAGTTAGTCATAGTTACTAAAATTGATTGAATTCTATTTCGGTACCCCCATCTATATAACTTCTCATTAAAACGCAAACAAAGCTCAAACAACTGTTGAATGTTAGGTCACACCAGGTCAATTTACGTAATTAGAAAATCGACACACGCTTAATAATGACGTTATGCTATAAAGCTTTGAAGCGAGCGAAATATCCGCACTTTCATCCTATTTGCATGTGCCACTGCGTGGTGAAAAAGCATACAGCGAGAGACCATAAGAAATGTATATTCAGCGTGAAGCAAACCGCTATATAAATAAATGTGTCGAATAAGCTCACTGAAGCCTCGTTTCTTCGGTATCCCCTTACTTTCCATTCGACCAAAATAACTAATCTATTTTTAATCCGCCGTTAATGCGACAAAAGCGCAAGACTTAACAATGACACACACAAGAGACCCTGAACCACCGAAAACACTCAAAGGGCGAGGCAAAGTCGACCAAGAAAGTTGGAGTAAGCTCTACATAGACGTAGCCGCCGGAAACAGCAGAGAAAAGGATCGAGCAGAAGTGGTTTTGGTCAAAAAAGAACCAGAAAAAAGGTGCCTTATCGATCTGGGAATATTTAATTAGTGTTCAAATCGATAGACCAGCGGATCTACTCGTAAGGAAAGAGCGAAAGCTGTTCTACACAGCTCAATATATGCCGTTTGAAGCTTTGCAAAACGTGCCCCTCCCCCACCGCAGAGGGGCGGAGGGGGGGGGGGGAATGACGAACGTACAAGACCATGGTATGGTCTCCCGGACTTGAACATGAACCGTATATTCGAACAACTCTCGTCCACATGCTTTGGGTGCATGTTGATGGGACCAGGCAACAGCGCAATGTTAGTGCAGTTGACTTTTTATTTGTTTTTAAAGCAGACATTTTGCGTGATCATAAATAAAGTATTTATTTCTGTGTTATCTTTATACGCAACAAGAACTTGCTTCCGATTTTGGAATGAACATGCGTTTCCTATGATGCTGTGAGGAAGCTTGGGCAACGGAAAGTCAGATTTCCGTAAAATGTACTCTGGTGCCTTCGATAGATCAAGTTAAGGCGCCAGAGGCTTGCTTGAATCCATAATGACAAGAATCTAATCTTCCACTCAATTATGAGATAAAAATATATTGACGGCGTAATGCTCTGTTATTTTTATTTATTCAGGTATTTTAAAGACACTTTACTGATATAGGATGTGCACGCATGGTAGAGCTTACATGACAGGCATGGAGGAAGTAGCAAGCATAACAGAAGGGTTTGTCTTTTCTGCTGTATTTCGAAAGCTATCACGCCGACTTTATTTTGGCAGACAGACCGGGTACTTTCAAAAATCTATAACCAGACGATGACAATCGCTGGATTTGGAATGAGAAACCTTGAAAATCCCATCTTACCTTCACATGAACTTGCACATGATAGAGCAGGGCCAACGTCGTGACAGGACACCGCTGATGAAAAAGTCTGCGAAAACAACGGATAGCGCAAAACGTTAGCACAAATCAAGGATATACATGCGGGCTGGTACAGAAAACATCATAATCTAAAACCTGAGACACGCAGAAATAAAATACCATATCTTTCGTTTTATTATATCTCATCATAAATTACATTTGTAAGTAACAAGTCTATACGAACCTTGGTGGAAAGGAATAAGCATAGCATGGTTCTCACAACGTAGGCTGCAGAAAGTAAACTTTATTGGCAGAAAAGAAAAATGACACACCTACGAGGGAAACGATGTCGTGTGACAAACGATTAAAACAGCACCTCATTAAAGACTTGCGATCAGATATCCATTCGATCTAATAATCAAAGTAACGAGGCGTGTCGCTCTTCTACAGGGCGATTTACACGCTGCCATCGAGTTCGACCGAGTGCAACTGCAACTGCTTGCGACCTACGGGTTGCTATGGCAAACAGCTGCGTCGGCTCGAACAAATTCCATTTTTACCCTGTTTTGTTAGAGTCGACACAGCTGTTGCCACAGCAACCCGTAGAAGGATTAACGTCGCAAGCCGTTGCAGTCGCACACGGTCCAACTCACGCAAGCGTGTGAACCAAACTTAATACTTTGTAGAGAACTCAACTTCACCGAAACAAGTTCCAAATAAATCCCCCCCCCCGTTCTCCCCGAAAGATCATCCTAGAATGCGAAAATCATCCATCCAAGGTTCAGCCGGAAGCAGAATTTTGAGAATGCGATCCGGGCGGAAGTACGTCTGAAGTAGGCGTACAACACTCTAAGAAATGCCTGCGCGTCTACTTACCCGCAAAGCACTCGAAAAGCCAATCTCTGCGATCAAGGAAATCAGCTGAGCGAATGATGAGGCGGAACATCTGTTTACACCTCAAAATTAAGTCTGCGCTGTGGCATTAGGTAATGCAAGCAGGACGCTTTGCACTGCGTAACGCCAGCGCGGACTTCATTTTTAGGTCTAAACGGATGTTCCGCCTCATCATTCGCTGTGCTGATTTCGTAGATCGTAGAGATTGGCTCTTTGACTGCTTTGCGGGTAAAGTAGACGCGCGCAGGCATTCTTCCAGTGCCCTCACTTACGGAAAAGGGCCAAAAGCGGAGCAGTGAATGGGAGGATAAAGAAAATTTCCCAAAGACCAGACCGTCTAAGAGGGCTAAAGAGGAGCGTCTGTTGCTCAGGATCAATCTCGAACACCGCGGCAGCAAACTTTAACTGTATCCATGAACTCACGTCTTTATAGAGAACTTAGCGGCCGACATCCAAACCAGTTAACGAACTTCCCGCCATGTAAACGTTCGAGCGCCTAAAAATAAACACGGGTCCGGTCGATAACCCAAAACTGCCGAATCGTTTTTTCTTTTTTTAAATCAGCCGTATTTATATTTGACCGCCACAACCGGCATCGCTTCGCGTTTACGCATTCACTATTCTCCCTTCGCACTTGAGCTGACAGTGCGGTGGGAGCTACGGGCTCGCCGGACCAATCAACCGCTTGCCTTGCGTCACCTGACCCCGCTCTCTGCGAGGGGTACGGGCGAGAGCAGAGTCACGGGACTGAAGATAGACGTATGACTGCTCCAACGGGCGCATAGCTTCCACTGCACTGTCAGCTTAAGGGGAGAACGGAGCGACTCGTTTGACCGATTTAAAGGGCAGCGAGCGAAGGGCTTACAACGCGCGTGGCGGACGTTCTCTCGAAATGAGCTGCGTTTGAAATATTGTTCTCTCGGCGACCGGCGCGTGTAGCTTTGAACCGCAAGCGCTCTCTCGATGCGGGCTGATGGATCGTGGATTGTCCGAATTATTTCACGGAGGGCAAACCCCTCGTGTATTATTGGAGAAGGCGCGCGTGTTGAATGCGACCGTCGAGTGTTTCATCCTAACCGAACAAACTATCGCATCTCTGAAAATTGTTTATGTTTTGCGCTGTTTTTCTATGTTATATTAAAGGGAACAAAGACTGGGCACAAAAATATATAAGTTTAAAGTTTGAAAGCAGAAGTGCCAAACAAAAATTTAAAATATAGACTAAAAGGAAAAAAAACATATACGTGACATAGAAAAAGCCATATTCAGCGCCTTGTTGCTGGGTAAGTAAGTCTATACACCAACTCATGTTTACAAACAAACCGGAGCGCCCGGAGCGCCCCTAGCGGACGCCACCGGCGCCGCGCATGCGCGATGGGGTGTGGGCAAGAAGCTCGCCGTCGCCCATAACCACACCATTGAAATGCGATGTTGTCGGCGTCAGTGTGAGTCCCCTGCCCTTTTCGCGTTCGAATTGTTGGTTCTGCGTCTTCCTGGCGATGTCTGACTATCTTGAGCGGCGTCAGCGAAATTACCGAGGCTCGTTACACCGCAAAACTTCGCGTGAATAGTGTGACATGTGGCGATTCATTCCGCGTGGACGCCGCAGAATGTACGCTAAAGCCTGATTCGCATGATGAGATTTCGCTCGGAATTTTCAGTCGCGACGCCGCTCGGGCTGCAAAGCGTGAACCGTAGCTGAGATGGTCGACGTCGATACTGAAAATCGCAAGCAGAATCGGACCAACTGAATTAGGCATAACAAGTCGGTGATGGTCACTGGTAACAATGATCAACATCTCCTTGTATCTACTGTTTACATCGAGCCTGCTTACCAACCTTCAAATTTAAGTCTTTTGAGGCCTGCACTTACTTCTTATCGCAAGTACCGGGCCAACATTTGGTCTACAGACCGGCGTCGTCTAAGAGAGCAGACGACAAGCAGAAACGTTTGAAAGAGCAGACGACAGTTTGAACAATCAGGCGGCCGTTTGAACTTGAAGACGCACTGAACGTAGTCCGCAGGTGGTCCGCACAACTTGACGGTTTTCTGGCGTTCATGTTGGAACAAAACAAATAAATCTGATGACCACAAGTATCCGTGAATTCAACCCAAAGTGCTTCCCGCCCAAGCAATCGTTGTCCGATGGCGTCTGCTTTTCCCTTTCACGGCACATATCCAGATTCTCGGACGAACCGAGCACGTGAAAACTGACCTTCAAACCTTTCTCGACACTTTTGGTACGGCCCCAGTCGCGGCGTTTTGACGAGAAGGCAGGTTTTTGTCTGGTTCCTTTCAAAACAACGCAGGAATACACGTCTGGCATGGGGACTTCTGCCCACAGCCCCAGACCGGAAGTGCGACCGACGCGCCACCACCGCGCCGTGACGTCACAGAGATGAGTTCGTGTATATACTCGGTATGTTCATCTTGGAAACAAGCTTACCAAACCAAACAGACACATCGGCTCTTGTAGTTTTCCCGCTTCGCCTTTCACGTCGTAAAACTAAGCAGCAATACAAACATCCGGCTCTATTTATGAACTTAGTTTTTCATTTTTTGCTTAGCTAGGGATGCTTCAAAACCGTAAAATCATGAAAACCCATACTCTTCTGCAGTAAAGGAACAAAAACAGCAGGCGTGCCGTACGCTGTCATGCTTTGTGAAGGCAAATTTAAGGAGTGACCGGCATTCGACTGCAGAGCGACGGTACAATAAGATTGTCCGCCCCGCTTGAGTAGATATACGGGCGCGCTGAAACATTTTGGACTCCAAGACGGCTGGTGATCAAAATAGTAATGCGCGTGCGCGTGAACGCTGGCCAGCTTCTGCGCAAGTAACAAACCTGCAATAAAGAGCACGCTTCTACGAATGAAACGAAACAAGACATTACAAGGAAACAATTTATAATAATATAAAGTCACTGTGATTATGGTATCGTGTCTTCCGGGTATACATTACGTTATTGGATTCGGGGTGGCATGCCAAAACTCTCGGTCTAGAAAAAAACAACAAAAAAACAAAAACACGCAGAAAGGCGTAAACTGGATGAGATGCGGTGATGTGCATAAAGTTTGTCACGTGCTTGGGACTACTTCCAAGTGGCGAGATTTATCTCTCTTTTATATTCTGGAGTATTTCGTTGGGTTCGGACCCTTTTCCTGAATTTGATGACTGGGTGTAAAATCTGTGCGTGGAGATTGCTAGTGAAGAGTCAATATATGTGAGCCATGTTTTCCTTTTAAAACTGGAAATAACCTTTTAGTGTAGATCAGACCATTTCCAAGACTTCAACTCCTGGCTCAGATGACTTTGTTGCTCGAGAATATGCAAGGTTACTCTCGAAATAGGAAAGCCATTCTGGAAATGCAAATTATCAACGCAGAAGTCTCATGCTAATCGCATTTGGATTTTAAATAATAGCAAAGCAAATGGTTGTTTATATTACTAGCTGTCATTAGTATACAAACGCTGAAAAGTCGCAAAATTCATAAATACTATGTTCTGCACTCTTTCTTGCATGTTCTGCCGCTACTGAACGAGCCGGGATCACCCAAGATAAGTTAGAAATGTCATAGGAGTAGAAACGGCACTAGAATATAATAAAATCGGGTGTCGCGAAACGGTTGAGACGAGCACGTAACAAAAAAAAAAAACGATCCGTCTGAATTAGACTTAAATTAACGTGCTTTTCTTTAAACCGGCGCAATAAATAAAGCGCAAAAAAAAAGAAGAAAGAACGCAAAAACATCGTCGGCAACGTGGCACATATGTATATATTTCTAGTAGTTTTTTTTTTTTTTTTTAAGATATTACAGATTCGCTTAAAAAAAGGCGTGAAAGTTGCACTTTACGTCGCAGGCAGGTGATTTATACCGCGCAGAGGCAGTCATCATGTACGTTGATATAATAATCTCTTGCGATAAGTTGCCTCACTTAGTTTAAATTCGTTAATTAACTTTTCAACTCAGAAAATGGAAACATGCTTCCAATTACAAACTTGAAGAGCGTCATCGAAAACTCACTAAATCAATTCTTTTTAGAACGACTCTGAGCTCGTGGGAAACTCGGGGCGCGCCAAAAGTTTGCCACTCGCGAAGCAGGCGCAAAGCTGGCAGTGGCGGAACGCTATGATAATCTAATCATCCGCGGCTAAGCAACTCCTTAGGAAATTGACAGACATCCACAAGGCATTGCTGGCCCAGCGTGCGACCTCGGGAATCGAAGGTTACGCGCCAGCGGAGCTATTCATGGGACGAAGACTGCGCACAAACGTGCCAGTAAGCCCGAATCTCTCCAACCTCGCTGGGACACCACCGACTTTCGCTCCAGAAATGCCTTATGCAAGGAGAAGATGCGCCAACACTATGACGAGCGCCGCAGAACACGTGACCTCGTCACTCTTCCACCTGGAACTGACGGTCAGAATTCTGACGGGAGCAGCGTCTTGCGGCCACATTCTAGGGCCAGCGCCTCAACCCCGTTCCTACGTGGTGCAGACGACGACCGGCACTACACGGCGAACAAGAGGACACCTGCAACCGGCCGTGGCACCTACCGTCACAAGGAGTGGACGTGTGAGTCGTCCACCTGACCGCTTTGGGGAAGTGTGAGTGTTGTTCTTCCAAAGTGGGGGAGGTGTCGGGAGATCATCATCATCGCCACCGCCAGCCGGGGTGACCCTGGACTCTGCCCGCCGCTTCCGCGCGCGGACCCTCTCTCCACCAGATCGCGACCAGACACGGCACGACTCACACCTGTATTGCTATGCTAGAATAAACCTAGGCAGTTCAATCAATCTTATCTCGACCACGACAGCCTGTTGTTACAAGTTTTTTGTTACCAGTTGTTACCAGTTACCAATGTTGCCGGTTGTTGCCAGTTTTTGCGGACGTGTCGAGCTAAAAACGCGGGAAAAGTTTTGGGACGCCCTGCTTTCTAAAGAGAGTCCCCGGCAGGGAAAGACGACGTCTCAGTTAACAACGTATCTTGGACTCAAAAAGTCGACTTTCCGGAAACTATAAATGTTGCTAACTGCGCCCTGCTCCAAGTAGCCAAGATGGCGGCGAAACAGAGACCGTCGTTGTAACGTTAAACAACAAAACAAGAAGAAGAAAAAAAGAGATGTTGAAATTGTTGCGAAGATTGTCGTTTAAATCTGATAGCATTTAGCACTGTCTCATACTGCGCAAACGTTTATGTATTAAACAGCTTGGGAACCACTCCGGAAATAGGAATACTTTTTTTTTTTCTACGGCACGGATGAAGATTTTTGTGTTTTTTTTTTTTACCCCATTTAATACCAATTCGCATAATTTTCTGACCTAATTCTGTCTACCTTCCGCGGACGGGTCTCTTCATCTTAACCAAAGACTGCATTACAAATGTTTCTCCTTTACTCTATGTTAAGAGGCATTACACCTATACAGGGTGTTTTTTTACCCTTTACAAATTAAAAAAAAAGGCAATGAAAGCTACATTAATGCAAACTGTGCAGGTGGGTTATATGGCCAGGGGAAGGGAGACATAAAATGGGGATGGCTAATCGTCTGGATAAGCCGAATAATTATTTAATATCTGTTAAATTCCTTATTATAATTATAAAAAATAAACTCATGGTTTCAATATAACCTTTCGGAGTCTTCACGAAGCATTGTGTCGTTCCGCTGTACGGCAGGTGAGATTACCCAGGTATAGAAGAAGTTGACGTTGGTTTAGCATTGCTTGATCTCAGAACGCTGAAAAGGCAGAGGTCATCACAAACAAAGCGCTTTAATGACCTCCTATCATATTCGCTTTATTTTTTGTGCGTTCTGAGGTTCTATACTGACAAAGCCTAGCGATCTGCCAGGCTTTGTCAGTGTAGAGGAGGCTATATACTTTAGCGCTCCACCGTTCTTCCCCCGGGCTTCAAGTCTTCCTCATCATGACTAATTTACTGGTTTCTGATGACGCTCAACAAAGTTTTAATTGAAGCCAAATGTTTTTTTTAGCAACCAAAAAGTTTATTAGCATATTTTAGCTTATTAGCCGACTTATAGTGACGATTATACCTCTTTATTATGTTTCCCTGGCAGTATAACTCACCTATACAAACCGCATTAATGTTGCTTTCGGGTTTATTTCTTAAACAAATTTGTAATGCCTAAATTAAAATTATAAAAATAGTAGAAATCTTGGTTACTGTAATTTCCATCACGCATCTAATATATCATTTCAGATTTGTTGGGCGCATTACCTCCAGCATCTGTAATTAGAGTAGGTACATAACACATGCGTGCCGTGTACGTATACCTTGCCAGATTTGCGAATTTAGCCCCGAACGCATAAGTGCCTAGGGTTCGCTCGCAGGTACTATTGCATTTAAAAGAGTGTCAATACTCTACATTCATATGACTGTGTGGAAAAGTATTCGGAAAAGGCATCCATTTGCCGTGACTGGGAAAACCGAGAACCGTATGCATCGATGAGCGTAAAATACCCGACCACTGTTTCTCCTTTCTCTTTCTTCCGAAAACCACTTTGAGATAGAATCATCGCGTAAGTGCCGTTTCGCGTGTCAACGTCTTTCGGAGGTAGGCAGTATTATAGACTCGGCCCAGCTAGCTGACTGGCGGTGATGGAGCGACGACCTAATCAGAGTTGACTGGGCCCTTTAGTGCCGCAGGCGCGCCCGCGGGTGACAGCGCGGTGACAGGGTTGACGGACTGCTGCGTGGGCGCACGCTTGTCAGTTTTACGTGGCTTTCTTTGGAACGCCCTTCTGTGATGCTTGTTTTCTGACTGGTGACGATCTTGGAACGCGCTTCAACCAGGCTTTGCCTTTTCCCAGTCCCCCAGGTCGGAAGAGCGAGTGCCAACATAGAACAAGCATTAGACAGGCACAACCAGATAATCATATTGAACGAAAGGGTGTGCCGCAATAATCACGATGTTTTGTGCGGTTCACATCGTCATCATCCGCTCTTTGATTCCATGGACAGTGTTTATTCAATGATGCGAGGCTCTATTTATAACTGGTACGAAATAGAGGCCTGGAAATCTGTTCGCAGTTTTCTTAAATTCACTGCATTGCGCTCGAAGGTTAGGAAAATCCTTGGCAAGATCCGTGACGCGACAATTTCTTGCTTTTACCACGATTTCTGCTAGTCATCCATCGCTGACCACGGAGTTAATATCTAGTGTTACATTAGGGTACGTTGACACATATTACACAAGATGGACATGACGTGTGACTCGGCACCCCTGTGAACTCCTGTGCGTATATGCCCTGGATTCTGCCGATCTTTTACATATAAAGAAACCAAAACCACCTCAGCATCGTGGTTTATTTTCTCTTGGCTTAGTTAAAAAACTGTCGGACTAATATGCAGAGCGTTGCCGAGGTACAAGAGCGGAGTTTTTCGGCCGGGTAAATAAACTATGCATCGCAGAAACCTCAAAATCCGCCAGAATGTGACGCTGGCGATTCGGATAGAACACAGAAGTTTGTGAACATGACGTTGCCTTGATCAAAACATAATTGGGAGAAACAAAAGTTTTATAGAATCAACGTCCACCTAAGCCTAATATCGTCAAAGCAAGGAATAACACTATGGGCGACTGTAATATCTGTTTCAATAAAAGCTTGTCAATACGAATGGAAATAGTATCCTCTTTTTTGCGGACAATGTTTGTTTGTTTTTTCACTGTAAAAATGTTTATGCTCCCACAGTGTAATTTCTTGATTTAACGATATTAGGCTTAAGTGCACATCGACTCGCAGAGAAATTTCGTGTTTCTCAAATAACTTTTGATCAAGGTAACGTCATGTTCTTAAAGCTTCCCGCTCTATCCCAACCACCAGCGTGACATTCTCGCACAGTATGAGCCTTCTTGCGATGCATGGTTTATTGACCCGGAGCCGAAAAACACGGTTCTCGTTCTCGAACTCCCTTTATAGCTATCTCCTCAGCGCGTTATTTGCCTGATTCAACTTCGAGCCTAAATCTTACAATAAAATTCGACCAGCAACCAGCCGCGTGTCTAATTAGCCAACTTACCTTCCCCTCAGGGTTCCATAAATCTAAGCTCTTTACTTTTTTCTTTCTGTGGGGAGTATTGGCCTTAGCTGTGTAAGCGATCGCTGCAGCGAGTACTGATGACGAGCTTCCACAGTTCTTTTGCAACGTGCCATGACGATTGCCGGTCTTAGTAGCCCCTTAATGGGACCTAGTTCCGAGCATGCGCTTTAAATCCGTTCCTCAAAATATGGCGTCCAGTGAATATATTCTCTATAGCGCGCACTTTCCCCATCTCTCGTACTTCTTGACTCGCCCAATCTGTATGGTTAGCGGCAGATGAAAGCCACGGTGTCCACTTCAGTATCGATGACACGGACTCATCAGCGGATGCTCCTCGGGTTTGAAGAATGTTTTCTTCAAGCTTCAATCATGTCTGCAGAGCATTGTCTTTTTTATGACCAGTGTGACAAGGCCGTCATACAATAAAAGAAATACGATTTTGATAGTGTCTGCAAACTGTATTTTTTATGACGTATTAGTGGCGTCATCGCAACTTAAAAACGCAAGGAGTGGTAGATGGATGGATAGATGTTAATAATCTGTTGTAACGGGCGGTAGCTTGCGCCGCCTAGGCTAAGTTGCTTTTTTTTAAGTTTGCACTTTTGGATTTCTTTATATGAGCTCGTTTTCGCCTTGGGAAAATAATAGAAAATGATTGATTGATTGATGGCGAGTCCCGAAGCATCTTGTCACTCCGCAACCAATGAGGTATAGAGATATTAGCCGAAAAGAACTCCAATCAAGGTCAAGGAGCATGAGCATACATAATAAACCTACGTCCCTCGTTGCTTGTGGTCGCGGTGACCCTCGATTCTATCGTGCTATTGTGCGTAATTTTCCTCTATAAATGTTACTGGATCTTCGTCCCGTTTTCTATCCCCGACGCGTCGATACATTAAGCCCATTTTCGTTTCTCTACTAGCCCATGATTGTATATTCTTCGGGTTCAGCATGCTACTTGTCTCGTTTCAAATCTATTTTCACCAATTATACCTTGTTTTCCCATCTTTCCTTTTCCTTCATTTCCCCGCCCCTCCCCTATCCCTCTTCATATTCGACGGTGCAACGTTTCCCAGCCTGGACTCCCCAGTGTTCCTGTACGTACTCCCGTACTCCCGTACCGCGGTTTCATGTTATGCGCAGAGATGGATGCCCGACAAGGGTTACGTGCACCCGCGATCGAACACGTCGACATCACGGAAGCGGTAACACAAACCCTGCGCCGGTTCGGAGCCATGCCACAGGGGCCCGGGGGACACGGATCGCCGGCCGCTATACCCAAAATGCTGCTCGACCCGGAAAGTACGAGGGGCACGTCCAACAACACTGTGCCGTCTGCTCCCTCTTGCTATATTCCATTTCACTTTACGATGGACCGCGGAGAACGCTACGAGCCATCCCAGCCAATCCAACGCCGGGAACATGTCACGTGACCACTTGCCCGGCCCGTCACAGAGCCCTCCCAAAGGTCACATGATACTGACACGGCATCGGATTGATTCTGATGGTTCGCAGCGCCCGCTGTTGTCCGTGGTAAGGTGAAATGGTGTACTTACACGCCGTTACACCCTAACGTGACAGTGCAGTGGGAGCTGTGCACTTGCCGGACCAACCAACAGCCTACGTTGGACATCACCTGACCCCGCTCTTACGCGATGGGCGGGGGCGTGAACACGTGGCCAAAAAGTAGACACGTATGATTCGACCAGCGAGCACGTAGCTTACACCGCACTGTCAGCTTGCAACGCTCCTAGATGAGCGGTTTGGCAGACGGTCACACACACCGAGTCGTTCTTCAGGCTGCGGTGTGCCGGTGATGATCTAACCGCAGAGAATTTGAGCGATGACCGACGGTACTAGTTGTTAGTGTCGCTCTGCTGGTTGACTGATTACGCCTGCAGCTTTGTCGAGCAAACTACGGCGCCCTACCGACCGACCCATGATGCACATTTCCTGACGAATCCTACGAAGCGGGAGATTATACTCTTATTATTTGAGTCATGGTTCGAAGAATTACCTCTGAAGTCTTCTTCATCGAGGCTACATATATTACCCTTTACCTGATACGCCAGCGTCCTGTTTACAAACTATCCCGCTTTTCCCACATTAGGTGCAGGCACTGTCGTGCGCAGAAACCAGATTTGCGGTATAGGAAGTGTCCGTGCAGGCGCAGTACCGGCAGCAGCACCACCAGTAGCGACGTGACGTCAGAGAGTTCAGTTGGTGTATTCGGAGCACAAGTTCGTCTGCTTATTGCGCACGGGCTACGGTGACGTCAGAACGCCGAGTTATGATTCGCTCCGATTGGAAAGATAGTGGCTATACCTCAATGCTAGCTGCCTTGAGGTCTACCCACTATCCTTCCGATCGACCCAATCAGAGCTCGGCGTTCTGCCGTCACCCATGTTCGACACGAGCATTCATCGGAGTGAAAACAGAACAAGAAATCTAATCAAAGTTTATTTAGAAACTACTAAAGCCGCGGTCCGACCGCCAATACATTGTACAAAAGACAGTCCGCAGAAACTCTCCTGAGGCGTACTTCATGCTTGTATGGCGGTCAGATTGGTCATGCAGAAACTGTCTGCCGACTTGTTCGAAGCAAATCCGCTAATCCAATATCTGAGCGAACCGTGATCGATATCTAGAAGCGAACCCGCTTCGAATATCTGGGCAAACCGCTTAACTCGAATATCTATGAAGCGAACCCGCTTAATTCCAATATCTATGGAGCAAACCCGCTTAATTCGAATATTTCTGAAGCAAACTCGCTTGATTCGAATATCTATGAAGCAAATCCGCTTAATTCGAATATCTCTGAAGCGAACCCGCTTAATTCGAATATCTATGAAGCAAACTCGCTTAATTCGAATATATAAAAAGCAAACCCGCTTAATTCGAACTTGCTTTGAGGCGTGTCCGCACATAATTCTGTCATCCTGTCTCTGGAGAAACTCCGTGTCTCTTTTATGATAAATAAGCAGTGAGACTGGGGCTTAAAAGAAAGATAGAAAAAATCACATTCGTAGATTTCAATTAAAAAAGAGAAAAGAAAATCGTACTTTTGAAAGGGCATGTTTATAAAACATACACAACAGATATTAGCCTTTCAGGAACGCACAGTTCGCTCATTATATTTTTCTTCCTCTCCAACGCGAATTACACGTCCGTCAATTTCTCCGTCCGCGAATCGATAATCCCTCGACCACGGCGCGCTGCGAAGCTAGACAAGTAAAAAAAAGAAGAAAAAGAAAATGGTCGTACAACCCTTTCTTTCCGTCTCCGCTGTGTTCCAACGTTAGAGCCGCCGAGCAATCCATCATGGTACCAGTCAGTCCGGATGCCGAAGGCAACACCGGTACACGCCGCTACCGGTGCGGACGGAGCTAAATTGCAGGCAGCAACAAGCTACGCATTTTTGTTGCTAAACTCGGGGTGGGAGGGAGGGTTAGTAGGCTGCAGCGAGGCAGCAGCAACTTACCGACTCGCGGAATATATATCTCCTAGGCAGGCGCGAACATTTGACGAACCTCGGGGTTTCGACTGATGTTGGCGAGCCTCCGAACTTTTAGAAAAGGTCGGCGAAGGCCGACTTACAGAACAATAAAATCCAAATGCTACAAAAAAAAAATCTAGAATTTTGTGAAACGATGTACAAGATGGCGACGGACAGCTCAAAGAACGCGGACGAAGAAGCAAAGAAGACGGGACGCTGCCGTATTCGCAAGTGAAACTTAATAGCAGGAAAGGTACGAAGAAAGCGAACAACTAGTTCGGCAATCAAATTAAAACAAAAACGCATATATTTTATTTTGTTTAATACGAAGAAAGCAAAACACAAACAATGTTACAGAGACACACATGTGCAAGCGTTCTCTCCCCTGCTTGTGTTTTGCTTTCTTCGTATCAAGTATTACTCCAAAACGGATCGTCAAACTCATCGTTATATTTTGGAAACAAATAATTTATACGGATCTTTTTTTCACAATAAACAAAATATATTAGCAGTATTTATGCAACATGAAAGCAGAGATTTGCACTTTTAATGCTTTAAGCCACGCTTAGACTGCTAATCCATTGTACAAAAGACAGTTCGGGAACACAGCATGGGGCGTGTTTCCTCCCCGAAGCATGCATATGTACAAAGCAAACATGCTGAGAATGGGCGAAGTTTTTTCCGCAGGTAATATTTTTGCCGTGCCTTTGACACGGTGTACAAGGTGTGAACGACTGCGGCTTAAGTCAGTTTATTCGTGTGAAAAATGGTACAATATACACAAAACAAGAGCACTTTTCCTCCATCAGGTAATGGTGTCAGCTCGTTTTAACGTTGCGCGCATTCGCACAAAAGTCGGAATTTATTCAAATCTGCTCGAACTTAGAGCTAGAAATTCGACAAAGGCCGAACCTAATCGAACTCGAACCTCGGGGAGGGACGGGGGAGGGGGGGGGGGGTTCGAGCCGAGGAAGTCGATACCGACGAGCGGTTTTTGCTATATGGCAACGGGAGAATCTCTTGTACACAAGCGCGCACGGTGTACTTGCTCCATCCGCAAGATTGAAACCACGCGAGGGGTATGTTTACAAGGCAAACATTTCAGCGTAATGTAAGGAACAAACAACAACGGCAGCGCGAGAACAAAACATAAGAAACATGCGCGGTGTTGGAGGGGAAAGGATCTGCTTGTACGCAAAATAGAAACAAATATAATGAGGGTAAAACGTCGCGATGCAAGCAAGGTTCGCTCTCTCGAATCCATATGCTACCTTTGCAACTTCAGAACGATTACTTCAATCGACAGACTAAAAAAAAAAAAACATGACACACTTGGAAACGAAAATTTACACGGTGTGTAACGAGTCACATAAAGGATCTGCATGAAGACACAAGTAAATTTTCCGAACGACAGCGCTGGGAACATGGTTTGAGAGAGCGAGAAAAGAGAGAGCGTGTCACGTGATTTTCGGTGAGCGGAGCGACGCGCGAGCGTATAGTTACGTGGCACGCTAAGAGCAGTGGATTGGTTAGCTCGTAGCTTCGGTTGCGGTACACTGTAACATAACATTGAGTTTTCGATGGAGAGCTCGCGTATGATTATGCATACTCGTGCGTGAATGTTTGTATGTGCGTGTGGGCGCGAACGTCGTGGTCTTGCGTGCACGTGGGTCAGTCACGTGCTACGAACAGCACCTGATTGGCTGGGATGATGGCCCGTAGCCTCGCTGCGGTCCATCGCTGAAACGGTCGCGCGTCGTCTCCTGATCGTGCGCGTTGCGTGCGTAGAGGTGTGCGTGCGCCGGCGCGACCCTCGTCGGTGCATTCGTCTTTTCGTTTGTGCTGGACAAGCGGTTAAGAAATAAAGCGCTCCATGCGGGCGAGGAAGAGTTGAAAACAAAACAAAACGGCACCCAATCGATGCTTTCGTTCTGCAGGGACGGCGATAACATCGACAGCCTCGGGGACATCTGAGGACGAACGACGTTGGGGAGAGGACGGGGCACCCTGCTGCAGCCGCCTACCGGAACGTTCATTGATCTCATGCGTCGATGGCTTCCCTGGCTAGCAAACATAAAAAAAGTAAAAGAAAAAAAGACATAACAGGCTCTAAGTCAGAAGAAATCACGTTAATGTTTCAGCATTTGTGTCTCTTCCGATAGCTTGTAGAATGTCCGTTCCGGTGACGTGCTGCCAAGTTTGATGCTGTTTTAGAATGTTTCCGCTAACGTGACAAAAGACCGTTGCTCCGGCCCGCAAGGGCAGCTTGTGGATGGTGGAGTCAACGTGTGCTGCAGCTGAAAAGAAACGGTTCAATAGGGAATTCTAGAAAAATCGCGTGTCCAGTAAAACCCTTTGCATCAGCGAAGAGTTAACACGACGTCAAGTACCGCATCGTAAGAACGTCACGCAGCATTTTCAACAAAAGCAGTGACGAGCGAGCGTGGACCGCGCGGCTTACACATCGAGTGCCGTTGGGAATGGAAACATGGCTAAGATAATAGATCTAGTTTGTTTCGTGGCTGAAGTTTGAACGCCATTTGAAAGTTTAAAGAATCTTATTCGCCGACAAGTCTCAACCATCTTCTAAGCATGTTTGCTTGATACATATGTATGCTTTAAAGATGTCTAAAGACTCTTTCTGTATGACGTATGAGCAGTCTGACCACCGCCTATCCGACACTGCTTGGTTTATTTCGCGCACGAAAGGGATCACGACACCAGCCAAAGGAGTACGCGGCACGGCAGAGAAGACGTTGGCGCTAAGCCGACGCCTTTCGGCGCGAAAAGAAAGGAAGAGAAAAAGCGCGCGAATGAAAGAAGAATACATCGGGCGCTAACAGATAACCAGAAAAGAAAAAGAGAGCCGTGTGCGACAGAACGAAAGTAAGACGGTGCAAAAAGGCTGGCGCGCGAGACACGCGCGATCGAATGAATGCAAACAGCGATGCCCGACCTTCCACCTGACTTCTTCCGCCTCCCTCATTTTACCCAGATTCCCCCTTCCCTTACCCTCATTCTTTCCCTCTCGCGTCTTCCTGGTGCTTTCCCTCACTTTCCCCATATTCCCTTTCCCTGTCCCCTTGCTTCCGCGCCTAAGTCTTCCCTATGTTTCCCCTCGTCCTCCCCAAATTCTCTTTCCGTATCCCAGCGCGCGTTCCCTACGCCTTCCTCCATCTTCCCCGAACTCTCTTTCCCCTTTCTTTCGCGCCCGCGTCTTCCCTATGCTTTCCTACCACTTACGCCGGAGCCGAGGCGTGCGTCGGAGTCGATCGGCAAACGCTCTTCACAAGTGCACGTCTGCTTTCGTTGCTCATCCTTCTTTCCTACCTCCTTCCCTCATTTTTTTCTTCTTTTTTGTCACGAGGTGAGGAAGAGAGTACGGATCCCACGTCTGAGGTCTGAGCCGCAGTCCGAACACTAACCCGCCCTCCCCTTCCCTATCACCGCTGCTAGGGAAAGATAACAACAGAGGACGCGCGCGGCGAGAGGAAGATAAAGAAGACGTTTGGATTCACGACGAGAGAAGAGACGATCGAAAATCAAATCAGAGACCCTCCTTTTTTCTTTTTTTTTTCTGCTACAGGTACTCACACACAGAAGAAAGTGTAGCCTCAGAGAAGTGACTGAAGAAAAAAGAAAGAGAAACAAAAACACTAAGAAGGGAATACATAGTTTGAAAACAGCAAAGAAGGATGTGGGTAGAGTGGGGAAAAAGGGGGAAGCAGGGGGCGTTGTTCTCGAGTCGGCGGCTACAGAAGTGATTTCAGATGCAAATTCGAAGTTGTAGGTGGAGAGACAAACGCGACAAAAAAAAAGAATCAGGAACTTCAAAAAAATACGTAACACTTTAGCCGACTGCGTGCGCGCGTGTGTACGGAGTGAAATTGAAAGAATTTTCAGGATAAAAATAAAACAAAAAAAGTTAAAACCAAAAATGAGTGGACTTGCTGTTTTTTTTTCGTTTTTTTCTTGTCGTGTTACAGCTGAGATTTTATAAAGCGCGTTTTAGAGCGCAGCTCTTAGGCGCCCGTTTCCGGCTTGAGCGGCGTCGCCGTCGCCGTCGCCGTCGGCGTCGCCGTCGGCGTAGCCGCGCGGTGCATCATGGGAAATATCCCATAATGCACCGCGCGGAAAGGAGGAGGGAGAGGAGGAGGGGGAGGAGGAGGGGGAGAAGGAAGGAGGAGGGGGAGGGGGAAAAGTAAGGAGGGGAGGTGGAGGAGGAGGGGGGAGGAGGAGGGGGAGCAAGGGGAGGAGGAAGGAGGAGGGGGAGGGAGAAGGAAGGGTAGGAGGAAGGAGGAGGTGAAGGAGGAAGAGGGGGAGGAAGGAGGGGGAGGGGGAGAAGGAAGGGGAGGAGGAAGGGGAGGACGAAGGGGAGGAGGGAGGATGAGGATGGGCGGAGGGGTATTTGGTAGGATGAGGAGTTGAGGAGGAGGGAAGAGGAGTTTACCATCCCCTCAGTACCCTTCCCTCCTCCTCCTCAAGAGCTGCGCTCTAGTTCGGCGTTACAGGGAGTTGTAAACGGCTTTAATTTTTTCCCTTCGTTTCTGCGGTCTTGGCTTTTCACACCAGAGCTACAATTACAAAATCCTCGTAGAAACGGTTGATTTGCCATGCGATCAATTGTACGCTTCATCTTCATCAGCAGGGCACAATTTAAAATGTTTGCAAACAGGCGGTACCGCGGGAACATAGCTTGGGTTGCCAGAAAGCTGCTCACAGATCATTGATAAAGCGTTAAATAATTAGTTACATTACAGCGCATTAGTGTATATCGTACGCACTGCTTTTCATTCGCTGAGGCTCTGCTTACAGCGAACAAGAGTCCAAATATGCAGCTGAATGAATAGTACTGGCTGATTTGAATGAATGCTGCAAGCTGCTGAAAGACAACATATTTCACAAGTGGGAAATCATACACAGGTCCTCTCCATTACCGATGAGGAATTCTAATCACCACTGATACTGGCCAGTGAACAAGAGTGTACACATAGGCTACTTTTCGTTTGAAGCGATAACATTTTTTTTAATATCAATTAACAGTCAAACTTTGTAAAGCCATTCCCGGGCACTGGTTTGCACGTAATGTTTACAACAGTCGTCACCATCGCTCTGACGTTATCGAGGCTGTTTTCGAAATCTTACCCAAAATGACCCGAATTAGTCCGGCGGGTCTGGTGTCACGTGATTAACAACAAGCAGGACGCGGGCACTGTATTTCGAACGCCAAGGTACAAAACCACCTCTTACCCCTGGAGCAGGAGCAAGAGTAAATTCTGGAACATGGCACAGATCAACTCAGTTGCGGAACTCTGCTGTGGAGATTCCTCTGCGAATCGGTTGTTACAGGGAGCACGGTATGCTTTAGGAGCTAATATTACGGTCGTCGACTACCTTTCGTCGTGTTTTTTTACAAGCTAACGGACATATTTGAAATGGTGTGGACTGTTGGTTGCGACTACAGTATTAGAAATGTATTAATGACAAGTTTCTGGTAAGCTGTTGTAGATATGAAACGCATTTATAGTGCTTTCCTATAGCTTTAGTAACAAAAACAGCGTCGACGAGCACGCGAAATATTTACAGTTCATCAGTCATATATCTATAGCCTACAAAAAAAAAATATATGCGACGTTCGCTTCTGTTCTAAGCGCAAAGCTGCTTTAGATATAGGCAGTTTAGCAAACGCAAGGTGGGGTTTATGTATTCACACTTTTTGCTTTGTTACTGGTGAGAAAGAAAGAGAAAATAACTGGCAGTTCTGGAGAGATTGGCGGCCTTGAGAACGAAGCCGGCAACTCCATTCGCGATTGGTGCTTGGGCGCTTTATAGGGTAGTGCCTCAACCACATCTGCTGCGAATGACAATTATTAAACATTTATTAAGTGTGGAGAGTATGTTGCTTGTTAAGGCAGTAAAACGAGGAAATTAATATAGAGCAACGACGCATAAATATATATACAACTAACAAGCGAGTCAACCTTTGTGAACATATAGTACGCAAGAACTTACCTTTTCCTCGGGTTTTGGAAAATGGCATGTCGTCGACGGCGACGAAGCCGAACAAATGGCCGCGACAGGAACGCGCCACAAATACTCCCCAATTGACAACCTACCGAAATCCAGAAACGACAGACTTGTAAAGCAATATTATTTTTCGCTAGAAAGTTCGACAGAGAAAGAGAGAGAGAGAGAGAGAGAGAGAAAAAGGGAAGAGGATAACGATAAAAGCTTGACCGAGAGGCCATTCCCTTTCATCCATAACTCGTGTTTTATGAGCGCGTCTATAAAAACGATTGCGGCGCGCCAAAGACAGATACTGCGACGACGAAACCAACAAGCTCGCACCTGGAGGAGGCGGCTTCAGAAAAAAAAAACATAAACTGAACATCGAATATGATAGCCCACATCAGCAAACAAAATATAAAAATAAAAAAACCTAAAAATAGAGACAAAGAAAGTAAAAAGAAAGCGAGCGTGAGACCACCAAACGTGTCACCCAAAGAGGCTTTAATGCCCCTTTCGTATGTACATACATAAAAAAAAGAAGGTTGGCCCCCGTTTTCACGGCACACGACGGCGGGTTGAAAAATACTGGAAATCGAACAAATTCCAACACACGTTCGGACATAAAAGGCAAAACAACAGCAAACAGAAGTGGCGGGGATACTTGGTACAGTCTATCGCCCGGACACAGTGGGATTACGGCCGCGAAGAGAGAAGAAAAAACAGGGATGGAAAACCAGGATTCCGGCCCTTCCCATGACATTCCTCACAAATCAAGTACTGAAGAAGAGCAATACGTGATTCGCCTGACAAATAGAATACGTGCAGTTCTAAAAAGAAAAAGGTAGGGGTGATCGAAGTTCACAGCACCCGACGGTATTTGACCGCGCGGCGAGTCTGCAGAGTTCAAAGGTTAAACGTAAACTGTTTCGCCGGGGAATTCAAGAATAATATTTGTCGCTTGGAACAATTGTCGATACCAAAAGCTCTAGCCGCCAATTTTCCATTGGCATTGTCATGTCAGCAGTAGCTTCAGTTTACCAACAGACACTTTCAAATCGAAAATATGTTCCTGCGCTGATTATCCCATTGTCACATCACGATTGCAGTGGTTCGATATGATATTCGCCATTCAGACGACATGTTCTAACTCAAGAAGGAAAATCAAAAATACTTGTTTCCTTTCAGACGGTGCCAAAATGCTGTAGAAAATTTGGGCACGTGCATAAACTACACAGAAAATTACAATTTCTTGATAACCAAAAGAAATATGATATAACCTGTGCCGGGATCGTTATATTTGCCGCTGTGGGGAATTGCCGTATTAGTTTTCTGTGTGTTGTCGTGCACAGTTTCGTTGTTTATTGTTTCATTTGCGACAATTAGGCTGTCCTTAATACTGCTGATTCCAAGGTGTCAATTTGTGTTAGCACTAAGGAAAAGGACAGGAGTTGACAGTGTCTCTCTAGGCTGAGTTTGCAGGTGTTTCTTCTGCTCTACGGCTGATTCGCCATTTAAATATGCCTATCTCTAGCCAGTTCGTTTCAGTATCTTTATTTGATGAGTGTTGTAAGTCCGTTGGTACGCCTTTAAAATAACGAGCTGTTCACGAGGAGATGGGAGTCATCCATTATCCGCCGGGCTGCTGTCATTTCCTTCCAGAAGACAGCCACGTCGTCCATTCGTGCACAAAAATAATGTTGCCTATTGTTTTCGTCGCCTTCGCGCCTTTCCTTACACCAGTCCAGGGTTTGCCTGTAACAACAGAAAAGATAATTACGCATGCGACTTATTCGAGATCTGAATTGCCTACCACCAGCGCCGGTTCAATAAATATCTGTCAATAACCTACGCAGAGCGATATTTATGCCTTCCTTATTATATCTGTCTTCACCGTGAACGCACGCGAGCGATTTCGCCGCAAAGAATACAATATAGTTACCGTATTCCCGTTCACCGTCAACACTGTTCAGCTGTACCTGTTCCATTCGCCTGAAACACATACCACCAGTCACAGAACCGGCGTTCACTCCTCGAGAATCGCCAGTTATAATCGCCACGGAAGTCGATGTCGGCAGCGAGTACCTGCGGCAGCAGTTTCCACGAAGAGAGCAGCAATATCCGCTGCCAGCATTTCATCGCAGCGATTACCGCGCGACGAAGAAAGGCGCGGCGAGACGCGAGAGGATGTTGCGCTGCGTTGCAAGCACCTCACGCTTCCAGACGATCGACACATAAACCGCATGACTCGCCCGAAGGTTGGAACCACTCACCCAGCATTAAAATGCAGCACGAACGCCAGCTGTTGCCGAGGCAATATAAGTGTCGTTTCAGTATATTTTATATAAAATTTATGTTACGACTTACTTCGAAAATATTGCCCGGCTCCAGCCTGCTGAACGCTGATCGTCACGAGAACACGAGAATGTTCCGAGGGATTGATATTCTCGACTACGGTGAGCGCCGAGTTTTATCGATGCCAGCCCGCCCGCCTGCAAAATAGCAGGCCCACGTTTATGTTGTTTTATCAACGCCTAATAATAAACAAAACAAAAAAAAAAAGAAAACACACTGGGAGATATATACACTTTTCTTGTCAATTCCATGTTCCCGTTGCAACATGCGATAGGCGAGAGCGCGACGTATGGCCTTTTCGGGTATAAACACCGGAGAGTGGCAGGTGATGAACACCAGCGATCGAGCTGACAATTTTGTACAGATAATGCGTAACGACAGATAAGAGCGATTACAGCCGCTTCAAAACGCAATGACAGACCTCTAAGAAGGTCGCCAGTCTGATCGCTGGTGTTCATCACCGCCACTCTGGCAGCGTTTTATGTTCCGGCGCGCCACTGGCCAACAGCAGTTCTGGCAGAGGCGGATATCGCCCAACCTTCCTGCATTTTGCGCTGCAACGGAACATAGATTGACAAGAAGAGTTGCCTGAATGTATCTCCCAGACAAAGCCTTTTTTCTTTTGCTGTGCTTTTGTCGTTTGTGGCAGGCGTTATTAAACCGCGCAGAAACCGACGGCCACCCACTAGGCCTACCATGAGCAGGCGGGCCAATGGCGATCAATGCCTGGCTTCGGAGCGGCTGTGGCGACGCGGGTCTAACGGCGCATGCGCGACTAACTTAATCCGGCTAATAAACGGCAGGACATGCAGACCAGCGAAGCCAGAGCGCTTTCGTAGTACAGCAGCTCGCGGATCGGCAGACGTTTTTACTGAACTGGAGCCGGGCAGTAACGCCGAGGGTGAGCCGCAACATAAATTATATATAAAAATATACTGAAACGACACCCATGTTATTGCCTCCGAACGGCAAGAAACCAGCGGTCCAGAGCTGCTTTTAGTGAAAATGAATTTCAGAGTGGCTCAAACTACCGGATCAGGCCAGCGTAACAGGTAACATCGGCCCGGCGAGC
>JAZHYW010067500.1:0-45838 GCA_037355805.1 Ixodes ricinus | reverse complement strand
ATACGTGGAATAAGCGCCTAGCAATATAGTAAAATGACGAATGGTTTTATACAAAAAAAAACAACAAAAAACTATCCCTCTCAATAAAACAAAACCAAGACGCAGAAGGCATAATCGCAGAAATATATAATAGAAACTTTTGTTGCTTTCGAATGTGATGCTGCGTTCTCATATGTTTGCCCCTGCTCTTTCGTTATTCCGGTGTGTACGAGTGGATTGATATGCATATATGTTAATGACAGACGACGCCTCCTGGGGCTTCTGGAGTTTGTATAGGCCAGCGGTGTAAGCGTTGCTCCTACTATTGTCTCGCGACACAATGATAGAGCAGCTGATTTATTCACCAGAATTCGCAACGAGTCGCTGATATGCTGATGTTGAGAAAACAATAAAAAAAATACGGACAAACATTAACGAGACGAACGTGTGTCACACTCGGCATTGAACTAATAAACCGGTAGAGTTCCTGGCAACACATAGGTGAGCGACCAATCTTCCACTGTTATCCGCTAGCCGTTCGTGTTTCGGGCCAATCGTTTGGTATCCAAGTACGTGCAGCTGCTCCAAAACTTTCCCATGTAACAAGTACGACCGTTCAGTAGACCTGTCACTCGGCTTATGTATGGCCGTGTGATGTCCGAGGATAACACCTTCCTCCGGCTGGTGAACAGCCGGTTTCTGGCCATCCACTGAATGGTCTCGTTCGGCCAGACGCATTTTGTTCAATATGTGCCGAAGTCGGGTTGCTAAAATATACCTGGCAAGGCTATTCATCGTCTGTTTTTGTACCGTAGGTCTCCGGTAACCAATCATGGGTCTAATGCACCAAAATGGTCTATGTACGAGTACGGCCTTTCAGTGGATCTGCATTCAGCTTATGGATGGCCATGTAGTGTGCGAGGATTAAACTTACCCGGGCTGAAGAACAGCCGTGTGATGTCCGTTCATTGGACGGTACTGTTTGGTCGGGTGCATTTTGTGTAACTATTTGTCGGAGTAATACTGCTTAATTTAGACCGTAACAAGGCCATTCAACGTCTGCTTTTGTATGGCCAGTCTTCAAACACCGATCATCTGGCAATACTCCAAATTGGTCGCTTGTACTATGTATGGGCGTTCAGTGGACCTGCATCCGGCTTATGGATGGCCGTATGTAGTGTGCGATGATCAACCTTACAGGCTGATGACCAGCCAGTTGCTGGCCCATCCACTGGATGATCCTGTTCGTCTCGATGAAGTTGGTTATGTCTTTTGCCGTGAAGTGCGGCTGCTCAACTTAGACCGCAGTGATGCCGTTGAGTACTGGCCAGGTACAGGCAGTTTTACTATGGCCAATGTGACGCCGTGCAGCTTTAGGTGAAGTCAGGCCGCCTCAGCTGTTTTGCCAAGGCCAGCCACCTCATTAGTGGCCCGGTTGTGGGTTTTATTATGGTTAGTGTGATCTAAATTACGTTTTGGCCTTAGTATTGCTGTTCTAATATAGTCGGAAGAGCAATAAATCTTAGCAACTGGCAGTTATCGGAGAGCTCGCAAAGAACTGAATTGATAAAGAACCTCCGTTAATAATTGTATGCGTGTACTTTATTTTTTTAGTTCCTACTCCCCTACTTGTTCTGGTGTGCTCACCGGTTTGCAGGTCCTCTGTCATGGTCACTGGATGAGTGGACCCAATTTCTTGGCGACGTTTGTAAAAGTCGAGCGATTGGCCTCAGCCTACTCGGGCCTCAGTGCCGCTGAAAAGAGACTGGCAAAATAAGCCTGCATGACCCACATATGGAAATATACTATCAAACAATAAATTAATTTCTAAGCAGATTAACAGTTGCAGGACATTCAAGGAGGCAAATGCTACTATAGCATGTAAAAATCCATGGAGTTAAAAAAGAATTAAACCCACGACTGCAAGATATGATATCGACGATTGTAGTCAGTGGCTCGGTCAGAAACTATTTCCGTTATATCCTCAATACTTTTTGGGTTGTTCTATGAATACCTTAGTAAAACAAAATTTAAATTTAAGCTTATAAAATTTAAAAAATTCCCAAACATGCTTCTGCGGACAAGTCTGCCAAAACTTGCGATTTTGTGTGTGTGTGAAGCTGTATCGTATAATAATTTGTGCCTTTTACAACACATGAAACTGTCTTACAAACGATATAAAATTTGTGTTGGTATTGCTTGTTGACCAACATTAGTTTAGGTTGTGTATACAGCACTACCTAAATTAATGTTAGCTACTTAGCTGATACTTGTACCAGAGTGTGGCTGCCCTTTGGTAATGGCGTCAGTTCAGTGGAAGCGAGAGTAGTGCATGTGCTGAGGGCTACTACAAAAATTTCCTTGAGCTTACATGTCTACCGATATGGCAGAAAGTCAGCACAAAGTTACATGGTATTGAGTGTAAACAAAGTTGTTAAAAAGCAAGCACTGAGATGAAAAGTTTCGAAAGCTCCAGTAGCTGTCATTTATTAAAAGACAAGGAAATGACTTTCTGGCCTTTGCTAAATACTTACGTCATACTATACCGAACGTTGAATGACAGACATTCATGACAGACCTCTTAATTGGCTTTCTTTCTCGTCTCACCAGGAAAAGAGCCAATTTGGGGTCCGTGAAGCCCTCGCCTCACGCCTCCAACGTCCCCTCCCTTTTTTCCCATTGAAGAAAAAAAAGGTTTTATTTTCCTGCTACGTGATGCAAGCTACTGTACCTTTTAAAGGGTACAGCCATTACCATGCATCCATCCGTCCATTAATCATTTTACTCTATGCTTCTCAATTCTCCTGGTTATAGCAGTTATGGATGTCGTTTTAACACTACAATTAGTTGTCTCATTTTACACCCTCCCCTCCCCTTCCTCCTTTGGCATGGAGTTCTCCATCCCTTTAGCGGGTCCCCAAGGGTCCCCGAAACATCCATGCTTGAGAACCACTAAAAAAGGGGCTTCAGAACAGCTTTGGTGCCCATCTTTTCTACTGTATCCAGAACAAGCTGTAGAGTATTCTTAGCTGGCTCGCACTGAAAACTTTCATTATATGCGCGCTCCAAGGGTGGGAATGTGTAGAGTATGTTTTAGCTCACAATCACTCTTAGAGTTTTTTGATTTTTCGAATATTAACCACGTCTTCGAAGGCATCTTGATTGCTTCTAAGTTATTCAGTATTTGTATCCAATGTATTATCTGAATTAAATTGAAAATTTTAAGCACTGTGAATGATTCAAGGTAAAACGGTGAAAAGTTGCACATAGGGGAGAAAACATAGTGCTCTCTATTTTCAAATGTACCCAGAGAACATTGTATTTATTCTGTTGCTCCAAATGTGCTAATTTTCTTTAGTCTCATTGGGCAACATGTTAGTTAAACTCAACTCGAATATTGCTTCATGGTCCTTGTAACTCAAACACCAACGCAACTTTTTAAGTCACGTAACGACAGTGGCGCTTAGGTTGCTGAGTTGAATGACTGGGGCTCTAAGAAATAGAAATGTGTGTCAAGTTCAATTTCAATGTGTTTTTGCTCACCTGATCTATTCAAAAACATGAATATATCTCCTTGGACCACAATGACTGTGCAGGGGGATGCACTTGGCTATGACTGGATTCAAAAATATTGTTGTCATAAGATTCATTTGTTAATTGCCAGCATAAAAGAGTGAGAACTGTTAGTAGTTCGTACTATCGAGGTCGGTCGAGGCACCTTCACGTTGGTATGACAATGGCTCCTAGACAACATTAGCGGTCTAGTGCCCGTTGACAAAATGATTGAAGCTACAAACTATTGTATACCTGAAAGACTAGAAACTCGAAACTAAATAAACATAAAAATATACCAGAGGTGAGAAGTGAGTTGGGGATAGTACCGCGTAGAATATGCAAGATTAGGAGTAGAAGAGAAAACACCAAACCTAGAAGGGACAGAAAATAAACAGGACAACGTGTCTGAACTCAGCTGACTCGTGTATTTAGACCACCTCTTTGTATAATCTCGAATTCAAGGTCACCACACCGACACCAAACGACACTACACAAACAGCTGAAGCACCACTGTCTCCATCACGCATTGTAAGAATGGGACAACCTTGCAGGTGTTGACCCATAGGGTTGTCCCCATTCTTACATAAGATAACTGAACAGCTCTCCGCCCGGTTAGAAATATGGAAGGCATTAGATGAAAAGTAGGGACTCGCACTTAAGTCCGACGAACCGTAACCCGACGTTTTGAGACCAGTTCGGTCCCTTTTCACGAGGTGAGTATCACGCGTGATCGGAAAGAACGGAAACAACACGACACGCGTCGCTTAGGGGGGCATGACTTGGCAATACGGAAGTTTTATTTGGCGATTGAAACGGGGACAGGGACATCTCAGACACTGTTGACCAAGCTCCCATTCTGAACAGACGTTTGGGCGCAGCACCGGGCCGTGGATTTGCTAACAATAACGCCATAAACGCTGCCGGAGACGCCCCGAGACGGCGGCAGAAAGTGAATCCAAAGCTGCGTGACATCGAAGTATGAGCAGAAGGCAGCGAGAACGCAGAAAGGGATCATAAGTGACTTCAACCAAGTATAGGTCACAGCAGAAATAAAAAACAAGCGATTGGACCAGAAGTATATTTATCTCTAAACGATGCCCAACTACAAAAAAGTACCCGAACAAATTGAGACCATGGTATCCATACAGCTGGAAGCGCCATATGACGCTTGCGCCAAACACTCTCAAAAAGAGCAGTTAGAGAGGTTCAGAGTCAAACAAAAACAAAAGAAAACAAAAAACAAGAAAATAGGAAAAGCAGTGCAGTTATGGCGGCCATAGCAGGGCGTCAAAAGGCCTCAGGTGAACACGGAAGGGCGAAATGGAGATACGAACACATGCTGACAGACTAGCATCGAAGCTAAATACATTTTAGAAAAGAAAAAGAAAAGAACGGCACATCTGCTATAATCTAGTGACAAGATTGGAAGACGAGTTGGAGGGCAGTGGATGACGGGAGGTGAATCAAAATTACAGAAATGCAGCAAAAAAAGTTCTGGGAGCATATTAATGAACAGGGGACGAAAAATCAGGAATTGTTTCATTGTCTCATTGACCACACAAGCAGGGAATACGCAGGGAGGGCGAGAAGGAAAGGGATTTATGGAACCAAACGAGATTGGACAGTACACAAACACAGACGGAGCCTACATGTCAAGACCGCTAACGAGACAACTGGGTACGACCATGGGGGAATGGGACACAGCAGAGGAAGTGAAAAGTGCCACCGAATGGGGACAGGCCCAGATGGCAGACGAATTAACACTGGTCGGGATACTAGGAACAAAAGTAAAATACGTTTACGAATCTCTTAGCAGTCCAGGGGCGGCAGCTCTAGAGGAGGAGGAGGAGGGTTGGTTACGGTGGGGGGAGAATTGTAGCCTGCTTCTCTTCCGCGTACCATCATCCTCCTCCCCTCTCTCTGCCTCCTCCAGTCCCCGCCTCCACCATATATATACTCCTCCTCCTTTCCTCCCCTCCTCCTCTCCTCCCCTCCTCCTACTCCCCTCTCCTCCTCTCCCTCCTCCCCCTCGCCCCTCCTCCCACAGTTTCGAAGTACTGGTGGCTGAAATCGTGAGCGCCACTGCAGCCTCAACTACAGTTAGCTCTCCCGCTAAGTTAGCGGGAAAATTACAGCACATGACTTGATCGTCCACATTTCACCTATGAACAACTCCAGTTTCTCCTCTACATTTAGCGGTAGTAAGCTGACGTCACGTGACCTTAGAAGCTCAATTTCCCGTTAAATCGAGTGGGAATTGAATTAGTTTTGAGGACAATGCGAAGTCAACTCTTCCGCTAAGTTTGGCGCGTGTATGCCGGCACGCGAAGCTGCGAAATACGGGAATGGGACGCAAGGCGCTGCCTCTTCTAAAAAAGCAAATTAGGAAAGTTACAGACGGAAACTGATCAAACAACACTCGGGTAGAGGTAAACCCAATGATTGGCGACTCAAGCAGAATGAGATTACTTCATACGTATCAAGGGGCAAAAGAAATAAGGATACCATAACATGCATACGTACCGTACCAGCAACCATTGCACTTCGGTCCTGTACACAGACTGGCAGAGAGTATGCAAAGAACGAAAGAGACGGGCGAAAAACATGTTAGGTGAGCTAGGGAACTGGTTCCAAATTGATGGAATGTTAGATCAACACTTGCCCATCATCACTTAATGTATAGATAGAGGGCCTGGATGTATAAGGCACCGTTATGGATAGTATTTCCACAACATGGCCGGGGGCTTACCACAAGGTCAGTCAGGGAAAACTCACAAGTGCAACTGAGAGAAGGAATGGATTGGGTGCACTTTTGGTCAGGCTTTTACAAGGAGGTATGCACAAATAATAACGTTGATGTAATATGGAAGCTTGAGACAACCAGAACCGGCAGAAATAAAGAGACGCAGGCAGGTGGTCCTCAATCACGCCGACGTTTTGCATGTGCCTGAGTAGACCGTAAAAAATATATAGAATAGTACAATTTAGGTTTTGATGTGTCATATGTGGATGCCGGGGGGAGGGGGGGGTAGCTGGAGGTAGACCAGGATAGACCGGGGTGTTCTACTAGAACGACATTGCAGTGTTGGCAGATAGCCGGGGATGGTTAGGAGCATGATTAAGATCCCTGGAGAGGAAGGAGACTCTGTGGGTCTGAAATCAGTAGCCACAAGCCAGAATACTGGTTTATAACGATGAGAAGGTGGGGACTCGCTGAACGTCTTCAAGATAGCTAATGGAACACATAGATGATTATAGATACCCTGGGGAGTAAGTACTGGAGCGAGGGAAAACCTACATTTAGAACACGGAAAAAAATATACTAAATAAACAAGAAGGATTGCAGCGTATATAGCTACAAGGCAACAGATTAGGATTGGGTATGAAGTTCTTGGGGAATATAGAGGATAGAAGAATAAATGGTAGAGAGTTATTATTCAGCAAATACGATGTATACAAAAATTGGAGGCCAAGCTACCGAGTCAATACGTAGAAGCGTGGGCAGACATTGCAGCTGGGGTCGCATGGGAATACAACTCCAGTGTGCAGGTGTAGCAGGCAGGGCTAAGTGAGCATGTTTCAGAGGCTAGATTCACATGATCAGTATGTTTGATATTTGAACAAAGACAGGACACGTAATTCAGGATACACAACGATGCAGAAAAGATTTGGGAGCATCTATACATGGCATGCTGCTAGCTATCTAAGTAGACAAACCAGACCGAAGAAGCAAGTCAAATACCAACAGCAAGGGCAGGGCAGAGACTACCTCCTGTGAAAAAGAAGTAAAAGAGGCCAGAGAGCATGTAGGAGAAAAAATGCAGAGTGAAATTCAGCCTTAACTATATATACATGGAACGAAACAGAAATAAGGAAAGGAGGAACATTGGTGTATTATTCACAGGAGAACTCGTTGTTATTCCAGTCCTAGACAGGGCTATTCAGAAATACGGGACGCGTGGCAGGACAAGGTATCAAGGGAATGGATTGCAGGGTGTGCACTTGGTACTTGCCAGAGAGCAAGACAATAGAACTTGTTTTGTTGGGGTGCACAGTGCTTGCTCCTTCCTTTCCGGAAGGGGCGACGGACTTCGCAGGAGCGCTAAGTTTGCAGACAAGAAGGGATGAATGGATGATAAGTGCGATTTAATAGCAAAGAGAGACTGAGCATTGGTCGCCAAATCATCTAGAGATTGAGTGACGCATATCCATATGACATGCTGGGGATGTGGCGGAGAGGAAGGTGCGACCTGCCCTCCCGCGTGGCTCCGGGCCGTCTAGTCCTGACTTCCAGTGGGCCCCAGTGCGGGCAGGCATGCCGACTCAGCTTTGACCAGGAGGAAAATTGCGACCCGTTGCCTAGGGGAAATAGAGGCAGGGTGCATTTTTAGTTTGATTTATTCGGTTGCCCAAACATTATCCTGGCAGAAACTCACACCGTCTGGTGAGTAATCTACAAGATTAGCAGAGGTAAGCAGCTGACGAAGAAAGGAAGTCATGCTTTTGTTTCTTAGTACCGCCGTAGGTGGCGCGGGATACCACGATATGCAAGGATGCAGCCAAGTTAGCATCCACCCATCCATCCATCCGCGGTATCGGCGACATGACAGACTCCTTCTAAAGCCAGCTGGTTCAAATCGACGCCGCGATTCTTAGCATTGCGGCGGCGTCGGCGAATGTGCAGAAGCTCGGAGAAGTCGCCTGCTCTGTCCTGGCTTGCGACCGAGGCCTCGTTGGCAAGCGTAGGGCACCTCGGCGACGTGCCAACTCAGAGGTATGCTCATCCTGAGATGTCACAGCAATGGTGCCCGTCCGGCGTGAGTCGCTCAACGGGAAGCCGTCGTCTGCGAGCGCAGCGTTAGTCTTCCATTTTCCAGTTCACAGACCAACCGTGTCGCGCCTCGATGCTACGTCAGAATGTTTAGTTTCGGTTTCAAGTATATCTGCAGGCATAGACAACAAGAGTTACAGAGGTCTAAGCTGAAATTGGTTGCGTGGTTGCGGCTCAATGCGCGTGGACTTCATTCTTAAAAAATATTTGAAGTTGTTTTTACCGGTATTTTAAATGAACACACGCACTGTACAGATCTTTGCTGATCTCACGCAGTTCTCTGAGATGGCTACTGGTGTGGACAGATACCTCGAAGAGGCGATTTTCCTCGTTTCTCCTTTAGACCTGATGTTCTCCGAAGTAAGCCGCTTCGCAACTCTGTCTCGCAGCACTAGCAAGCTGCTGTTTTGAAGTCACTTTCAGTTTGTGGCCAGTATACGTTTTCACGCGAAGCCTACGAGCTCATAACCCTTCACCGGGCATTGCGCATGCACGTGGAAAGCCGTTCACATCTTCTGCGACCAGTGCAATGAGGACCGGAACCGGTTGCCGGACCGGATGCACCTTATACAGCAGAGCTGGTCTAGCAGATCTGGAAAGCAAAACCGGTCTGGTCTCTTCCGGTCGCACTTCGGCCGCAATCCTCGGGTCACAAGAGTGTGGACGACTATACTCTCTCGCGAAGTTCTTAAGCACGACAATGGCGAAGGTGCTCGGCGCAGCTTGCCGTGGTATGGCTGACCCTGGGACTTTCGCCGGTGTCGCATGGAGGAGAAGCGATGACCGAAAGTAGACAGGGCAACAGTCACCACCGTATCACGCTGGCTTCACGTGCGAAAGGGCCTCGCTGGTGAGGAGCTGATGTGAAGGCACACAGACGCGTTCGGAGCGAAGGTACTGCGCTCTGGCGGATACCGGCTTTCGAGCTGATTTCCTCGCCGGCTCTTCTTCTGCCGGTAAAGCAAATGCGATAGCGCGATTGAAGAGCTCAGTGGCGCTACCGACGCCTGCTACTCGGGATGGTGGAATTAACCCACACGCATCTTCCTGCTGTGGGCCGGGCTTCCGTGTAAATAGAGAGCTCAACCCACTGCCACATCTGGTTACCAGGTGCATCCAGGAAGGGAATGACCGTCGCACGCGTTCGACGGTCAATCTTAGCTACGCATTCACCGAGGCAGGTGCGCCCAGAAGATTTCAAGCTCACCTGGCCAGCTTCAACAGCGTCTCTTGTCTTTATGAAGTGGAGCTCCTGAGCTGGCGCTTCCGGCAAGCGGCTGCCATCGCCGGTGCAACCGCGCGGTGTCCTAGTTGGTAGACTTACCGAAGGCACTGAGTCCGCCCTGAAGGACCTCGGGTTCCTTCGGAAGGGACCCTCAGGGACCGCCGGGTCCTGCGGGAGGAACCTCAGAGGAGGACCGCGCAGGTTCCTTCAGGAGGACCTCGCGAGGCTCAGAGTGACCTCCGGGTACAGCGGTGACCTCGGACGAGAGCCGCCACCCCGCGGGTCAGATGACCCCCGCGAGGTCGTCATCGGCCTCGGGCTCAAGGTCACGTGATCCCCACCGAGGTCACATGACCCCAATGCACTTCCCTCAGCGCCTCCTCTCGACTGCGCTCTAATTCGGCATTGGGGAGGTGTAAACGTGCTTTCTACTTTTTTTGCTGTTTTGAAATGCATATTTTAGTGTCCGATACATTTGCCCATTCCCCGGCGAATTTTCAAACAGATTGATTTCTTATGGTATTACGCTAAGGACGCGAAATACTATACGGGTAGATTATTACTGAATTTATTTGCTCATTAATTTCGCAGTGCAACGCCAAGTTTTGGGATTGTTTGAGCTATGGGGGTGCAACATTTCAATCACACGAGATGTTGATTTTCTTCTCGCGGGTACGGGCATCCACTCATCTGGTGGCCGGAAACAGCTGTTCTCGGGTCAGTTACCATGCGCTGCCTATAAACCACGCGATTATAATACGTTGTTCAGCGCTGCTCATTCTGGGCGCTCCCCAAGCCCATGGCTTTCACGTACAGCCCAGCTCGACCTGATCGCACGTTGTACGCAGTCAGACATCAGTAGCTTGCCGTGAAGTGAACCTGTCTGCTCCAATATCTTTGCATGGCCCTTTTAGCATGCTCGTAAAACAGGATATAACGGTACAGTTGATTTTGAGAGGACCAGCGGAGGGCTAGGCATGACGATGTCAACGCAGCGCAACCTGAAAAAAAATGGAACTTTATGCAGATTCCTGGCATTCTGGGCTCCACTCCCCACCACGGGCCTCGGTTTGATCTGGATCATTTCTGCCAGATCAATTTTTTGAGTCACGCGCTGTCTTAAATCTTGTCATCTACGGTGGAATACAATCCCACGCCATCAGGGCGTCCATATCCGTGATTTCTAAGCACTGTACTACCGCCAGGCTGTGCTGCTGGAGCTCATTGCTGTGATTGCTGAAGCGTAGCTTCTTAAGCGCATGTTCATGCATTCTGGCTGGTATCTGGCGCTGTGCTAAAACTGCTTTCGAGATTAAAGACGTCAGGGCGACGATATTCAGGCTAAATTGTTTTTTTTGTTCTTTTTACTCTAGACATGACCTTCGCACTAGTGGGACCCAAATGCAGTCGAACACGAGCGCCATTGACCAAGAAGTGCTGTCCTGTCGTGGAAAATAGAGGATAAGAGCTGGACGGTTTCATTCGTCAACGCTATCAAAATCTTGATCGTGGATAGTGGCATACAATGCGGTCCCCGGAACTTACAAAAGCCATTTCAAGCTTTCCGAAATCCCCTTGTGGTGATATTTAAATGCAGTTCATATTAGTAGTGCTGAGCACTGCAGTCGGATTGCGATTTGGTCACGTGACATTCAGTGCCCTCGGCACATGCATTCAGGTTGACGATAGGACATATACACGCCTTTCTTATTTGTAACATTGGGCGCACTAGTCGCCTCCCTGATCACGCGGCGGCTTGTTCTAGGTGCAGTTAAGGGCTAAACGATGTTAGTTTTACTGAAATTGTATTCTGCGACTGCCTTTGCGTGGAGGAAAGAGGAAGCCGGAGAAGCAATTTCATAAGCTAGTGAATGCGGGAATAAATGCTGAGACGGTGTTTTTGGGTCTGCATTTGTATGTTGCAGCGCCTTTGATTGCCAAAAACGCCGATGCCATCGTTCTATGCTAGCAGTGTCGTGCAGTGCACTACAGCCTCGCCATATTATGCGGCAACTAGAAAGTCCCCTCGATATTCTTGCTGCTTATGGTGTTGCTATTCCCCGCAGTAACTCCGAGTGATTTATCGACAGCACGCGCACCTGAAGGCAAAAAATGAAAATGAATAGCCGGTAATAAAATGCCGCCGCAGCACCGTCCATTCAAGCTAGCTCATGCCGGGTGACGCGTTTTTTTAGGCGCTTCGGAACAGACAAAGAAAAACACCAAAAAAAGGTTTTCTGGTACAAAACGGTCAGTTGTCACGCTACCAAAGCTACTGGCGCGAGCAATGTGTGCCCTCATCCGCAGATTATTTTTACGCGTTCTGCTAAACGAAATCGTAAATGAAGCTACGCGCTCGCGATAGAATCGGACCAGCGATGTAGGTACTCGAATTCTACACCCTTAAAGGCATACTACAACAAGATTTCGGCGCTTGTTTTGAGGTCTATATGTGTTTAAAGAGCAGACATCAGTGAACACACCAGTAATCTTGTTAAAGTAGCGAAAGAGATTTTGTAGTATTATAACGAATTCGCAATGATATAGGCACCTGGTGGATGTCTGACAAACGCCTCCGTTTGTAATGCCCGTCTAAGACACCATGACAGCTTCGTGATTCTGGTGTGAAGGGTCTCGGCTTACGACGAGGAAGGAGGAGACTCCTCTCCTGAGAATTGCGTTGCACATTGTGTTCAGAAGAAGCTATTGAGCCCCTACAGGATTATGAGGAGTTAACTCCGCTCACTCAAGGAAATTCGTACAAAGCGCCCAGCCACTTCTGGTGGCGCCTGGAAGTGACAAGCTATCCTTCGGCGTCAGCCTTCGCTCGACAGCTTTGCTCGTCCAGAGACGACCTATCGTCGACTGCGTCGGATGTCACGTGCTCTAAGCTGGGCGTCGGCTTCTCCAGTGCGCGCTGGAAGTGGCACAACAAAAATGCAGCCACCAGGCTCTTAAGCTACAAACGTGCGACTGTCATTTACTTGATAGCTGTGGATCCTATGCTAGACATCATTTGAACAGACAGATATATTTCAAATTTCGTGATGTCCACTTTACGAAATCAGATATAATCAAATACTTCCACTACTCCTGTCATTTATGTTGTACCGCAGTGATAGAGCGCAGTGCACCGTTGCAGCTGCCCTTAATGCACGAGAGCAGCCGTCATGCCTGATGTCCTCTTTAGGGTGTTGCCATCATTTGTAGTACCGATGCCAACGCATGGCGCTCACGGAAGAACACAATAGAGATCGCCGAGACAAGCTGCAGCAATGTCAGCGAGATGCGCAGTAACGCCCCTTCTGACATTGCTTGGGCGACAATAGGCTGCACAGCGTTGGAATACAGTACTGACAGCTGCCGCTCATCTCCCAGTAGAGCGCACGTGAAGGCGCCCAGTGCCGCCGAGTATCTATCCAGCGCAGGGGAGCCGCTAGCAGTCTCCGGGTACGCCGCGGGCGCGGGGGGCATTTACCCGCCCATCTCATCGATGCGAACGCATTGTTCAGCTCCCCTGACGGAGGGAGGTCCGTCATTCACTGCAGGATGCCGATTGCCCGCGTTCCCCCGGTGGTACGTTCCCCGATTCCATTTGAGTTCTCTCAAGTTCTGTGGAATGTAGCCAATCGGCGCAGAGCCACGTGCTTCTAAGAGACAGTGTCATATCATACTTTGCGCAATGTTATTCTCACTGATGCGCGCCACTATAGCATATATAGTATGGCATGGTGTAGTTTGGCGAATCTGTATTTAGCGAACGGGGAAACATCTATTGTTCTTTTGTAGGCGCTTACTGTGGCCTGTTTGTCAGCAAACATTTTGTCTTTTAGTCTTAGACTTATTTATTTGGCTCTGATGTGGTTTGAGACGCCGCGAACCGAGAGGCGGCAGCAGCTCGTAACCATGGAGGCCGCGGTGCCGCGACTAGTGAACATGATATTGGCGTAAGTAGTATTATCTCATAATGACGACGGACATATGATTGCTGGTATTGAGGAGGATGGCGAACGATTCGCATAAGGATTTGTTCGAAGTGATTCCCGAAACAGGACAGTGCTGTTGCTCACTGGGGTCCGCTGCGTCCAAGCATCGGGCTCAAAGGCAGCCCGGCCAAAGCAAAGCCTGCCGACCTCCGAGGAACGCAGGGCTCAGGATTATGACATTCTCGCCGTCGCTCCGGCGCGTCATCCTTCTCAACGACGTCGACAGTCGCGTCTCTTCGTACGCCGCATATGCGCACCGGTAAAATAAGATCGATAAAAAGACACATCCAGAAAGGGGCCAGCGGCGCTCACCAGGCCACTGGCTACGAAGGGAAAAGCCGAACCTCAATCAACCGAATACCATCATCACACACACACACTATCATTTTCTAGACGATAGATGGCTCTCGCCAAGCTCCAGCGAAACCTGTGCCGCCGTGGCTGAATCTTCTGAGGAGCGGACGTATGCCTCGCTGGCAAAGCGTTTGCCATACTCTCGACATCTGCGCCAGCTGTCCTGCTAATAGAGTGTGAATAAAGAACGGCCGAAGGCGAGCTTCGCGCTGAAGGCGGAGCTTCGAATCTCTGGCTTAAAGGCGATCGACCGATTTCGCCAATTTTGCGCAAATCTCCAGCGAGAGGGATCCTTCATGTTGATGACCTGCTTCATGCCGGTCGTTTTGCAGCCCTGCACGGCGTTCAGCAAAATCGAGAAAATGGGCGGCGTATCGCCCTCGTACGCGTTGCAACGACAGCGCCGCGCATGATTCTGGAGCCGATGCTATGCCGCCAAAGTCGATCATAGTTACTGGGGTTACCGCTGAGTTCCACGCATTGCTAATCGTCTGACTTCTTCGTCATTGCAGCGGTTGGATGTCACGGGCCACTACCCGAATAATTCTTCGAGGTTATCGATTATCACGAGCCCACATTGAGCACGCCACGGCGCCTGAGCCGCAGGATTACCAGGATCTCCACTCGCTTTCTGAGCACCACTTTGTCCTGAGATTACACCAGTTCAGCGAGGTTTGCCAGTGCAAGGTGTGCGAGTATTGCGCCATGGCAGCAGGTTGCAAGGCGAAAACACCTAATTGAATATCGTTGCACCACTTCTGGTAACGGGGCAGCAGCGCCAGGCAGCGCCGCCATACTGCAGAGAAAGCCCTGCAATTTCATAGTTTCGTGTGTCTACACTCATGTGCTCCACCCGCATGAGTTTCAGGGCGCATGGTGCACCACCATCCTGCCAATAGACGATTGCAGTAAGGCGACTTTCGTGTTCTTGCCCGTAGCCCGGCATGCCACAGGTACGCCCGCATTCCATGCAAGCTAGACGCATGTGGATACAGAACGGGGCGCACAACACCATATTGCTGAACACAGTATAGACACCAGAAGCTCAGCGTCTCGATCAACTCCATGCCAGCACGCGTATTGCAGGCTTATACATGCGATTGCCCGCACATGAGATGATATGCCAGATGCCTGCTTGCAAATGTGTATATTGATTCACTTCTGTCTGAGATCGTTTTCAGCGTGAGCAAGTGCTGCTGGCTGTGAGACGCATTTACGCGAGGTCGGAAGAAGGTTGCCCAATAAGCGAATTCACCACCTGCGAGGCATTGACTGCAGTTTCAGATTTAGGTGAGCAGAGTGTATAGATATTTCCAAGAAAAGCGTGTGACGGTTCCATATTCAGGCACAGAGAGTTTAGTAGATCGTTTGATACTTCCGATATCTCGATAACGATTCTGTATAGCAGAGCAAGGTGGAGGTGCAGGTATCGTTATCGGTTACCGGAACGATCTGGGAATGTTTACTGCTTTCCGAAGCGACGAACACCACGTCCTAATGCTGAACTGTGATTTTGTAGTTTGTTAGAGTATCTATACAATACGCGTTTAAGCAATTCTTTTGTTTTAGGAATGAAGTGGTTGTCGATGACAATGACTTGTGTCGTTGCACCAAGTTTGGGTATTCCACCTAGAACGTTGAAAAGCAATAAATATTGCCTTAAAGAGGGCGTTCGATATTATGCCTGCGTGGCTGCTAATTTTTTTTGTTTTGTTTCGATTTGCGTTTTTGCAGGTATAGCACTGCCACTTCGCAGCACGCTTGGATTTGGTCAGTCTGGACTTCATTAGCTATTCATAATAGTTTTACATGTATTAGTGGCGCATGCATCATGTGTTTTTGAGTAAATGGCAAATACTAGTATTTTGTTTGAGAATGGCGGTATTGTAGTAACCTGACGCATGAATTTTATCATGTGATTATTTTGAAGTTAAAGGGTATGTGTATATATATATATATATATATGTGTGTGTGTGTGTGTGTGTGTGTATGTGTGTGTGTGTGTGTGTGTGTGTGTGTGTGTGTGTGTGTGTGTGTGTGTGTGTGTGTGTGTGTATCTCGCTCTCTTATAGTAGCTAGCTGCTTGACACAGAGTCATGGCCCAGTGTACACGAGCATTGCTTTTGAGTTTTGCTGGGAGTCTGTACTGCCCCAATTGTTCCCCGATCTATGTCTCGTGGGACAATTTATCTATAGATATTGATACACTTGTAGGCCGAGCAACTCAGCGCATCGGTTGACAGAGAAACTGCGACCATTTTATCATCGGCGGCCAGTCAAATTCTGTAGACGAATAGGCATCTGTTGTCAGATTTTGGTTATTGAGGGGACGAGCTCACATATTGCTTATACAAGTTACGGGAATTTAGATCATAGTAGATATGATAAATGGTCCATCGGTTTCCATGTTATGCGATTACCAACCTTCGGTCATTGTAGGCTGAACAGCAAAGTTTAACGGGTGACAAATACTTGTTATTTATTATTAGACATTCTGAAGCTGACATAATTAGCGGTGGCATCGGTTGCTGAAAGACTCGGATTATTTTTTTAATGGCGATCTAACACAAACATATGGAGTCCAGGTCTTGTTGGCAGGTATTTAGACATCTGATAACCAAGGAAAATAGGTGCATTAAAACTATATAGCGGCAACAACTTTGTTTTAATGGTAACTGAGCACAAATAGTTTCCAAATGGGGCGCCATAAGTTGCCGATATTTAAAAAATTCTGTAATGATCAAATAGGGATCGATTGCCATATACACTCCAAAGAAATGCCTGTGCGACTATTACCCGCAAAACACCTGAAGATTAATTCTGCGATGATTAATACTACTGCATGATGAGGCAGAACATATAATTGCATATGTATGTGACGCTTTGTATTGCGTAATGCTACAGCGCAGACTTAATTTTTAGGTCTAACGATGTCTGGCTCCATCATTCGCTGAGCAGATTTCCGGTGATGGCGGAGATTGGTTTTTTGGAGCGTTCTGTGGGTAAGTAGACGCGCAGGCATTTCTAGAGGTAGTTTCCAAACATGTGATATTCAAAGTATTTAGAAATCTGGCAACCAAAGAAAATCAGACAGTGTCCTGATAGTGTTGCTCTTTGGCCAAAATGGTAATGAGACAAATAGTATACCGTAGGCCAGATAATTGACATATTTGTATAAAGGCAAAAATTTGTTAACAGGTGCCAACAGATTGGAGCACTGGCTGTTTAATAAAAATTTTAGATGTTAAGCGGTCATATTTTTGTCTTGGGATAGCAGTTAAGCCAGTGGCTTCGAGGTTTGGTCGATCGCAGCTCACATTTGGTGCTGCCTATGTTGCTCCTGCAGAGAAAGATATTATGTTTGCGCGCCAGAGAGTTTCGGAATTAAAAACGCGAAAGTCGAGGACCAATAAAGAGACACGGACGCAGCGCTGGACTTACACCAATTTATGCAAAAGCACAATATATAGTTATAAAAAAAGAAACAATGAACAAAGAAGAAAAGAATTAGCCCACGATACATCACCAATAAAAATAAAATAAAAAATTAAAACAATAAAAATGCGTCATGACATTGGTTGATACAGAGTGCGTGCTAAAAAACGAGCAAATACACTTTTGCCTGAAAGGGCCACTGAAGGATTGCTTACACATGCTGTACTCTGTCTCGCTATTCCAATATTTTCCGCTGAGGTCTCTGTGACGCTTAAATCTTCACATCGTTAATGGGTATACAATGCGGTAATTGCACGCCCAGTGAGCACACGGTGTTGGAGACAAGCGTGGCCTTAACCTGTCGTTATACAGCGGCTCCGCCTGGGTTGTTGGTTTGCCACGTTGTAGTGAGAATAAACCAATTCTCAGAATTACGAGGACGAGTGATTCGATCTGTGCCGTATGCCATATTACCTGAAGAAGGGTTAACAGTTTGCATTATTCTGGAAATATTTTTGTCTGAGCAGAAAATAAAACGCATGATGTCATAGCTCTGGCAATGTTTAGGTTGTATGGCCGTGTATGTGTAGGTCGACTACAAACTTTTCTTCTCCTTTCGTTGTTGGGTCTTTCACTTGTCATAGGCCTGCTGTTGATGTAGGCCTCAGCAAGACTCGGCGACCGCTACAAAACGTGAGGGAGTTAGCATCGGCGAGCGGGGTACAGCCTGTCAAAGCTATGTTTAATTTTATGATAACAAGATTTGTGCAGTGCATGTGTATGGCAAGTTCTGCAATCGCCCGCTCACTCAAAAATTGTCAAGCGGGCGATTGCGAGGACTTGCTATACACATGCGCTGCGTAAGTCTTGTTATCATAAAATTAAACATAGCTTTGACAGGCAAACTGAACGCCTCGCCGATGCTGAACTTCCTCCCACGTTTTAACAACGGTCGCCGAGTCTTTGCTGAAAGACATCAACAGCAGGCCTATGACAAGTGAAGAAGAGGCCAACAACAGAAAGGGAAGGGAAAGAAGAAAGTTTGTAGTCATTCCCTACATACACGGCTTAGCCCACAACCTAAAACGCATTGCGGGCAGGTGTGACGTCGGCGTTTTATTCTCTGCTCCGGACAAGCTGTCCAGGTTGTGCAGAGCTGTTAACCCTTCTTCGAGGGCGGCCACGGCATGCAGTACGAGGCATCGAGATCGCTTCGTCTCGTGTTCTGAGGGGGTGGTTTATTCTCTCCCTCTGACGTGTGGCAAGCGCTACGTTGGCCAGACGGGCCGCTGTCTCAATGACAGGTTAAGAGAGCACGCTTACAGTGTCTCCACAACCGTGTCTGGTCATCTGGGCATACATTGCCGCGACTGTGGTTGCCTACCCGACTTCCAACGGTGTGAGGTTGTTAAGCGTCACAGGGACCAGCTTACTCGGGAAATTCTGGAGGCTGTTGAGATAGCGAGGTTGGGTGCAGCATGTGTAAGCAGTCCTTCAGTGGCCCTTTCAGGCAAAGAGATTAATTTTCTAGTTCCCTGACTTGCTCGTTTTTTTAGCACGTACTCTGTATGGCTGTGTCATGACGCATTTTTTATTGTTTTAATTTTTATTTTTATTTTTATTGGTGATGTATCACGTGGGCTGAATTCTTTCTTCTCTTTTGTTCGTGACAACGCAACTATATATTGCGATTTTGCGTTCAATAAACTCAGTTGTAAGTCAGCGCTGCGTCCGTGTCACTTCTTTGTCTGGTCCTCGTCTTTTCGCGCTGTTTTTAATTCCGAAGTATGCACAAACTCGCCCAAGCCTCAACTTTAGCCTGGAAGTCCCTTTGACCTATCTTTTCTCTACAGGAGCAACCCTAGGCAGCACCAAAAATGTGAGCTGCGATCGATCAAACTTGGCTACTCTCTGGCAAGCTCAGCCACTGGCAACATGCTGCTATCCCAAGACAAAAATATGACCGGCAAGCATCCGTCCACATGCGTTTCGGTTTTTATTAAACAGCCAGTGCTCAGAATATGACCGGCACCTCTCTGGACTTCGATGTAAATTTTTTGCTTGGCTGCCAGAAGAAAAAATATCTATGTCAATTATCTGGCCTACGACGTACTATTTGTGCTCGGCCACCGACGACCAAGAAATGACTGGCACTTATCAGGACACTGATGCACCATTTTTCTTTGGTTGCCAGATTTCTAAATACTCATGGCAAGTATCTGGCCCCCGTCGAACTATCTGTGTTCGGGCGCCGTTGACCAAAATATGTTTGGAGCTTACACTCTAAGAAATGCCTGCGCGTCTACTTACCCACAGAACGCTCAAAGAGCCAATCTCCGCCATCACCGAAATCTGCTCAGCGAATGATGAGGCCGAACATCCGTTTAGACCTAAAAATTAAGTCTGCGCTGTAGCATTACGCAATGCAAAGCGTCACGCTTGCATTGCGTAGTGCCACGGCGCAGACTTATTTCTGAGGTATAAACAGATGTTCTGCCTCATCATGCGGTGAGCTGATGTCGTAAATCGCAGAGATTGGCTCTTCGAGTGTTTTGCGGGTAAGTAGTCGCACAGGCATTTCTTGGAGTGTATATGGCAATCGATCCCCTATTTTGATCGGCTACAGGATTTTTAAATATCGACGGCAAGTATGTGGCACCCGACGAACTATTTGTGCTCGGTTACCGACGACCAAAGGACGATTGCCACTTGTCTGGACACTAATGCACCCTGTTTTCCTTGGTTATCAGATGTCTAAATACCTATAGCAAGTGCCTGGACTCCGCTTAACTATTTGTGTTAGGTCGCCGATGAGCAAAAAATGGTTGAGGTCTTCTGGCAACCGATGCCATAATTGTGGTCGGCTTCAGGATGTCTAATAATAAATAACAAGTATTTGTCACCCGACAAACTTTGCTGTTCGGCTACCGATGACCGAAGGTTGATTGTCACATGTATGGAAACCGATGGACCATTTATCCTTGGCTACCATATGTTTAAATTCCCGTGGCGAGTATATGACCGGTCGTCTTAATATGTGAGCTCGTCCCTCAATAACCAAAAGATGGTCGGAGCTTCTCTGACAACAGATGCCCTATTTTTGCTCGTCTACAGGACGATATGTGTTTGGCCGCCGATGATAAAAAAATGGTCGCAGTTTCTCTGTCAACCGATGCGCTGAGTTTGCTCGGCTACCGGGTGTATCAATATCTATAGAATAAATTGTCCCACGAAAGACATAGATCGTCGGGGAACAATTGGGAGCAGTACGAACTCCCAGCAAAACTCAAAAGCAATGCTCGTGTACGCTGGGCCGTGACTCTATTGATCAAGCGGCTAGGCGATACTATAGCACAGAGCCGAACATACACACACACACACACACACACATCATCACACACTACTACACTATATATATATATATATATACACATACCGCTGGCTTCCGCAGCTAATGTCCCTTGATAAAATTCATGCGTCGGGTTTCTTACAACTACCGCCGACCATTGTTCTCCAAACAAAAAACACGTGTCACGAGCGAGTGCCTCCCGCCATTTGCTTTCCAAGAGCTACATGATGCATGCGCCTTGTGCATGTGTAAAACCTGATACATGAGATGAGATTTTACTTGTGAGTTCGGACTTGCGACATTGCGCGTCAAGCAAAAAAGCGTGCTGCGAGTGGCGGTGCTTGTACCGCACTTGCGAAAACGCAAGTAAAATGTGTCATGTTAATCGGGCTAAAACAAAAAAAAATTAACGTACATTAACGCGGGCATGGTATAGCACTCCGGGCGCGCCCTCGTTTCGATATCACAAGGCGAGCTCCAGATAGCAGACCGCCCAATAGGCGGTAGCGCTGTTGTAATAAACGTTCTAGGTTAGATACCCAAATTAGCAGTTGCAACGACACAAGTCATTGTCATGATCGACAGCCCTTCGATTCCTAAAAACTTAAAAAAGAAATTAGCAAAAAACGCGTGTTGTTTATAGACCTTTCTAATGCTTACAAAATCACAGTTCAGCGTGGAATCTTCACAGCCCAGGACGTGAGTGTTCGTCGCTTCGGAAAGCGAGTAAAACACGATTCAGACACAATAGAGAGTTTTAGTAGATCGTTCCGATGACTCCGATAACGATACCCGATACTCTGCCTCCGCCTTTGTGCTTACATATACAGAATCGTTATCGGGAGTATCGGAGGTATCGGAACGATCTACTAAAACTCTCTATTAACACTGAATATGGAACCGTCCACACGCTTTTCTTTGGAAATATCTATACACTCTGCTCACCCTAAATCTGAAACTGCAGTCAATGCCTCACTCACGAGATGATTGAGGTCGCTTACATTGAAGCCTTCTTCCGCAGAACGTGCACTCGCGCTAGAAATGCACGTCTCACAGCCAGCAGCGCTAGCTCGCGCTTGTAGCTCTGGCTGCAGTCTCAGTTTAAGGGTGAATCGAGTATACACGATTGCAAGCAGGGCATCTGGCCGGCGCCATGTCTCTGCATGTGCGGGCAATCACATGCGAGTATAAGCCTGCAATGCCACGTCGACGCGGACGCTTCGCGTGCTGGTGTCCATGGGACCCCAGTCGAGACGCTGAGCTGCAATTGTCTATACTGTGTTCCATACTTAGTATAGACATTTACAAGCATTGCGCCCGTTCTGTATCCACATGCGTGCAAGCACGTGTGGGATGCGGGAGAAAATACCTGTGGCATGCTTGAAAATAGCACGGGCTTTCCCTCACGAGCAGAGACACGGGGTCGGCGAGTCGCCTTACTTGCAATCGTCTATAAACATTGGCAAGGATGGTGCACCGACTGGTGCACCATGCATACAAGCTCATGCGAAGTGCGCATGAGTGTAGATTTTACAAGCTTGTAATTGCAAGGGCTTTCTCGCACGAGCTGAGACATGGCGGCGCTGCAACGCTTGCAATCGTTCATACCCCGTTCGCCCTTAAAGGGGGTGGTGCAACGATATTCAATTGGAATGTTTTTCGCCTTACATGAACTTACTGCCACTAGTGAGGGTCACGGGTACTCGCACACAACTGCACTGGCCAAAAAACTCCTTTGTTTTGGTGTAATTTCAAGGACAAAAGTGAGCGTTTTCACACAATATCTCCTTTCCGAAACTTGATGACGTAAGTGGGAGATCGCAGTATCCTCCATTAACGATATTTGATTGCGGCTCATAGATTGGCCCCGAGCACTGCGTGGGTCCTCAATGTGGGCTCGTGATAATCGATAACTCGAGAATTATTCGGGTAGTGGCCCGTGTCAATCGTTGCAATGACGACAATAGTCGAACATTAACAATGTGTGGAACTCAGCGTGTGTCCTGTGCCTTGCCAACCCCAGCGAGTAACTATGATCAACATTGGCGGCATAGAATCGGCTCCAGATCACGCGGCCGCTTGTTCTGGCTGCGAATTGAGAGGGCGAACGCTGCCCGTTTTTCTCGAATTTTTGCTGCGACTTCGGTTGCGTGTGCTGAAAAACGAACGGGTACTTAACAGGTCATCAACATGAAGGATCCATTCTAAGTGGTATTTGCGCAAAATTACAAAAATCGTTGCATCGTCCCTTTAAGCTTAGATTAGAAGCTCTGCCTTCAGCGCGAGCTCGCTGGCTTCGGCCGTGCTTTGGTTGCCCGTGCGTACTCGTTCACACTTCTGTTAGCAAGGACAGAAAGCTGGCGCAGAAGACGAAGATTATAGCAAATACTTTACTAGCGGGAATACATTCCACTCCTCGAAGATACAATAGCCACGGCGCCGACAGGCTTTCTGGGATTGGCGAGAGCCATCTATCGTCGGGAGGTTTCGTCTACCGGGCGGTAAATGATGATGATGAGGATGATGGTGGTGATGATGATGATGGTTTTGGTTTTTGATTTCGAGGTTGGCTTTTTCCTTCAAAGGCAGTGCCTGGTGGGTGCCGCTGGCCGTTCGATTGTGTGTCTTTTTATCGATCTTATTTTATTTATTCATATATACGCGTATAAATGCAGAACACGATGACGACGTCGTTGAGAGGATGACACAACGGAGGACGGGGGTGCCTCAATCTGAGCCCTGGTTCCTCGGAGGCGGCAGCTTCTACTTTGAATGGGCTACCTCCTTGGAGCCTGATGCTTCGACCGCAGTGGACCCCAGTGAGCAACAGCGCCATCATGTTTCGGGGGCTCCTTCATGCACCGATCGAACCGCTCAACCCACCTACACGAAATCTGTACTTCTGCGAATCGGACTGCCATCCTCCCCAATACCAACAATCAATGTCCTCGTCATTATGCATGTATATACTTATGACAATATCATGTTCACTAGACGCGACACCGCGGGCCTTCATGGTACGAGCTGCTGCCTTTCCTCGGTTCCGCGGTCTCCAGAGCTCTATCCAGAGCCAAATAAATAGTCTAAAGACTAAAGACAAAATGCATTGCTGACCAACAGCCGGTAGCGCCTTAAAAAAAGAACAATAGTGTTTCCCCGTTTATAAAATACAAATTCATAAACTACATCATGCCATACTATATATACTATAGTGGCGCACATCAGTGAAATAACAAACGCAAAAGATAAAATATGATTGTCTCTTGAACGCACGTGCCTTGTGCATTGGCGCACATTGTGCTACTTTTAAAACATGAAGGGGCTTCAAATGGAATCGGAAACGACACCGCCGAGGCCAACGCGGACATCCACGTGCACATGCGCGTGGACTGACGCGGACCTCCCTCCGTCAGGGCTGGATTCGGCGCAGTATGCGTTCTATCTAATGAAAATGGGCGGAGTAGAATGCATCCCCCAACCTATATTACCTTACGGTGTACCGCAAGGAAGGCTACAAAAGCGAGCTCCCTGCTCTGGACAAGATCTCGGCGGCACTAGGGTGCCTTCACGTGCGCTTTGCTTGGGGTGATGACATCTGATCATTTTGTTTCTAACGTTTATTTTTATTTTTTGTTCTCAAGCGCGTGAAAGAGCGTGTCCCTGCACGCGCTCGTGGCGTTGACTGTGCTACAGCGACATTTTGTTTCCTGCGATTTCTTTGTATTTTTCCTGTGAGCGCGTGCTGTCGGCATCGGGTACTACAAACGATGGCATCACCCTAAACAGAGGGACATCGAGGCACTCTAGGCGGCAAAAGCTCTCGTGCATTAAGGGCAGCTGCCAACGTTGCAGCTCGCGCCTCTAGCCTTCACTGCGGTACAACATAAGATGAAACGGAGTATAGTGAAGTATTCGATTATAGTCTAATTTTAAAGGGATACTTCTACGAAATTTGAAATATATCTGTCTTGTTCAAAAATAGGTTGAATATGATCCACAATATCCGTAAATGACAGTCGCACGTTTGTATTTTGAGCCTGGTGGCTGCATTTTTCGTTATAAACGGCCCACTCTGGCAAGCGCTCGGAGAAGGCCCAGCTTAGAGCACGTGACATCCGACGCAATCGTGACGTAGGTCGTCTCGGGACGAGCAAAGCTACGGCGAGGCTGACGTCGAGGGGATGGCCTAGTCCTTCCAGCCACCGAAGTGGCTGCTTTTGTACGAATTTTGAGTGACGGGTTAATCTTCTATAATCTTGTAGGGGGACAATAGCGACTTCTGCGAACACACAAAAGGCATTCTCGGGAAGAGGAGAGTTCCTCCTTTCCCTCTTCTCTCGTCGTGGCCGGAGGCGAGACACTCACCGTCACTAGCTGTCAAGGTTCCTAGACGGGCATTACAAACGAGGCGTTAGCGACATCCACCAGGTGCTCTTTGCTAATCGTTGAATTCGTTTTAAAATTCCTTTTCGTGACTTTTTGAACAAGATATTGGTGTGTTCACTGTGATACTGCTCTTTTGAACACATATAGACCTCAAAATAAGCGCCGAAATTTTGTTGTAGTATCCCTTTAAGGGTGAACGGAGTACATACATCGCTGGTCAGAACTACTGTCGCGAGCGCGTGGCTTCATTTACGATTTCGTTTGTGCGAGAACGCGTAAAAATAATCTGCGAGAGGGTACTACGTGCTCGCGCCAGTAGCTTTGGTAGCGTGACAACTGACCGTTTTGTACCAAAACCTTTTGGTGTTTTTTTGTCTGTTCCGAAGCGCCTAAAAACGCGTCACCCGGCATGAGCTCTTGGAATGGACGGTGCTGCGGCGACATTTTATTACCGGCTATTCATTTGCATTTCTTTTTACTAGTGCGCGTGCTGTCGTCCTCGGGTACTGCAAGGAATAGCAACACTATAAACAGTAGAATATCGAGGGACTCTAGTTGCCACATAATGGCGGGCTGTGTGCACTGCACGACACTGTTAGCAAGAACATGGCATCGGCGTTTTTTGGCAATTAAAGGGGCGCTGCAACAATATTCGTGCATTCAAAAAACACCGCCTACATTTATTCCTGGCCATTCATAACTTATGAAACAAGCCTTTGGCCTTCTTCTCCACGCAAAGGCAGTCGCAGAATACAATTTCAGTAAAACTAACATCGTTTAGCCCTTAACTGGCACCTAGAACAAGCCGCCGCGTGATCAGGAGGCGATTAGTGCGCCCAATGTTACAAATAAGAAAGGCGCATGGCTGTTCCTGTCGTCACCCGAATGCATGTCGAGGCACTGAATGTCACGTGACCAAATCGCACTCCGACGCAGTGCTCGTGCCTACTGTATGAACTGCATTTAAATATCACCACAAGGGGGTTCGGAAAGCTTGATGGCGAAATTCCGGGGACCGCATTGTAGGCGTTATATCCGCTCACTTCGTGATCAAGTTTTGAGAAGGTTAGATTGAATGAAACCGTCCGCTCTTATCCTTTATTTTCCACCACGAGGACAACGCTTCTTGGTCAATGGCGCTGCGTTCGACTGTATTTGGGTCCCACTAGTGCTAATAAGCTTGTCTAAAGTAAAAAGAACAAAAAAAACATTTGTACAGAATATCGTCGCCCGACGTCTTTAACTCGAAAGCAGTTTTAGCACAGCGCTACAGCTAGATACCAAGGCCAGAATGCTACGAACATGCGCTTAAGAACATGCTTCGTGGTCACAGCGTGAGCTCCCGGTAGCATAACCCGGCGGTAGCACAGTGCTTAAAATTGCAGACAGCAGACGCCCCGATGGGCGTGGATTGTATCTACTGTAGATGACAAGATTTAAGACAGCCGCGGATCTTAAAAAAATTGATCAAGCAGAAATGATCCAGATCAAATCGGGCAGTGGTGGGAATTGAGCCCAGAATGCCAGGAATCTGCAAAGTTCCATTTTTTTCAGGTTGCGCTGCGTTGACATCGCGTCATGCTAGCCCTCCACTATTCCTCTCAAAAACCAAACTATACCGTTATACCCCTGTTTTACGGCACGTTAAAAGGGCCATGCAAAGATATTGGGTAAGAAGGTTCCTCACTTCACACAAGCTTACTGATGCGATCGTACAATGGCGATCAGGCTTTGAGCTTGGCCACGTGAAAGCTTGGGTGGGCTTGGGAGCGCCTAGAATGAGAAAGCGCTAAACAACATATTATAATCACGTGGTTTATGGGCACCATGGTGTAACTGACCTGAGCAGTGCTGCCTGGCCACCAGATGGTGGATGCCTGGCCACCAGAAGGAAAGAAATCAACATTCGTGTATTGAATATTGCAATTCCCATAGCTCAAACAATCCCAAAACTTGGCGTGTACCAGGAAATTAATGAGCAAATAAATTCAGTAATAATCTACCCGTATAATTTTCGCGTCCTTAGCGTAATACCATAAGAAATCAATCTGTTTGAAAATTCGCCGAAAGGAATGGGAACAAATATCGGATATTAAAATATGCATTTCAAAACAACAAAAAAGTGAAAGCCGTTTACACCTCCCTGTAACGCCGAATTAGAGCGCAGCTCTTGAGGAGGAGGAGGAAGCGTACTGAGGGGGGGTCATGTGACCTCGGTGGGGGTCACGTGGACCTTGAGCGAAGGTCACGTGACCTCGCGGGGGTCATCTGACCATGGGGGGGGTCACGTGACCTCCCCTTCCCGGAGGTCACCGAAGGGTACCCGAGGTCCTCCCGAGATCCTCCCGAGGTCCTCCCGAAGGAACCCGAGGTCCTCCCGAGGTCCTCCCGAAGGAACCCGAGGTCCTCCCGAGGTCCTTCCGAAGGAACCCGAGGTCCTTCGGGAGGGGACCTCGTGTGCCTTCGGAAAAATTTGCCAATTATGCACCGCGCGGTTACGCCGACGGCGACGGCGGCGCCGCTCAAGCCGGAAACGAGCGCCTAGGAGCTCCACTATAAAAACAAAGAACGTTGTTAAAGCTAGCCAGGTGGGTTGTCTTCAAGTGCACCATACCTCGGTGGATGCGTAGTTAAGATTGACTGTCGAACGCGGCGACAAAGGTTCATTTCCCTTCCTGGATGCACTGGTAACCAGATGTGGCAGCGGGTTGAGCTTCTCTATTTACACGAAGCCAGCCCACAGTGGAAGATGCGTGTGGTTTAATTCCCACCATCCCCGATATCATAGGGCGTCGGTAGCCTCTGAGCTCTTCAATCGCGCCTTCGTTATTTGCTCCACAAAGAAGAGCCTCCAAGAGGAAATCAAGCTCGAAAAGTCAGTGCATCCACCCGTAGAGCGCAGCACTCCTCGCTCCGAACGCGTCTGTGTGCCTCACATCAGCCTCACCAACGAGGCCCTTTTCCGCATTATTGGCGTGATTGCGGTGACTCATTGCCCTTGTCTACTTTCGGTCATCGCTTCCTCCTCCCGAAGTATCAGCTAATCAAGAAAAGTCCCGGGGTTGGCCATACCACGAAGAGATTGCCCGGCCTCATACATTGTCAAAAGTAAGAACTTCGCAGAGAGGCTAAAGGCCCGTTCACACTCTTGTGACCGGGTGCGACCGAGTGCGACCGAGAGAGACTAGACCGGTTTTTAAGCCTCTTGTGATCTCTTAGGACCAGCTCTGCTGTATAGCGCATCCGGTCCTAAAAACCGGTCTGGTCTCTCTCGGTTGTACTCGGTCGCAAGAGTGTGAACGGCGCTTTACGTGATACAGGTACGACGCCCGGAAGAAGGATTATGAGGGAGCGGAGGCAAGTGCCCTCGTGAAAAACGCAGAAGCAACTGGCCAAACTGAAAAGTGACTTCAAAAACAGCAGCTTGCTGTCCTTGCAGAGGAATTGGCGAAAACGGCATTTTCGGAAACATCAGGCCCCAAAGGAAAACGTGAATCGCTCTTCGGGCTCTCTGTCCACCAGCTACATCTCAGAACTGCGTGACATCAGTAAAGATCTGTACAGGCGTGTGTTCATTTAAAATACCGGTAAAAACAACTTCAAATATTTTTTTAAGAATGAGTTTTTGCGCGCATTGAGGCCAAACCACGCAACCAATTTCAGTTTAGACCTCTGTAACTCTTATTGCTATGCCTGCAGATATATTTTAAAACCGAAACAAACATTCGGACGTAGCGTCGAGGCGCGACACGGTGGTCTGTGAACTGGAAAAATGGAAGACAACGCTGCGCTCGCAGACGACTTGCTTCCGTTGAGCGACCTCACGCCGACGGAAACACATAGACATCTCAGGACACATACCTCTGAATTGGCACTTTACGAGGGTGCCCCATGGCTTGCCAACGAGGCCTCGGTCGCAGCCGCAGAGCAGGCGACTCTCCCGACTCTCCGCACGACTCGCCGACGCCGCCGCAATACCAAGAACGCGGCATTCGTTTGAACCAGTCACTTTAGAAGGAGCTTGTTGTCGTCATACCGTTATGGATGGATGGATGGGTGGATGCTAACGGCTGTATCCTTTATATCATGTGGTATCCCGCGCCACCTAGACGGTAAATTAAGAAACAAAAGCATGATTTCCTTTCTTCGCCAATTTGCTTACCCTCTACAATTTTGTGATTATCACCAGACGTGTGGGATTTCACCAGGATAATGTTTGGGCAATCGAATAAATCAAACTAAAAATACACCCTGCCTCATTTCCCTGGAAACGGGGTCGCAATTTTCCTCTGGTCAAACCGAGTCGGCGTTACCCCGGCACTGGGCCCACTGGAAGACAGGTTGGAGACGGGCCGGAGCCACGCGGGAGGGTGTCCCAATTTTCCTCTCTCCCGCCTATCCCCAGCTGTGTCTGTTAGTTGTACGTCACTCAATCCCCCTAGATAATTTGCGACCAGTCTTCCAGTCTCCTCTTTGCTATTAAATTGCACTTATCATCCATTCATCCCTTCTTGTCTGCAAACCCTAGCGCTCCTGCTAAGTCCGTCGCCCCTTCCGGAAGGAAGGGAGCAAGCACTGTGCACCCCAACAAAACAAGTTCTATTGTACTTGCCTTCCCCAAGGCACGCAGCACACCCCGAATCAATTTCTTGATACCTTGTCCCACATGTCCTATTTCTCAATAGCCCTGTTCAAGACTGGAATAACAACGAGTTCTCCCGTGAATTACCACACCAATGTTCCTTTCCTTATTTCCTGTTTTCGTCCCATGTATATAGTTAAGGCTGATTTCACCTGCATTTTTTTCTCCCACATCTTTCTCTTGGCTTCTTTTACTTTCTTTTCTCACAGAGTGTAGTCTCTTCTGCCCCCGCCCTTTGCTGTTGGTATTTGGATTTGAGTTTTCTTGGTTCGGTTTGTCTATTTAGTGCTAAAACGTTTCATGTATAGATGCTCCTAAATCTTTCTCGCTCGTTGTGTATCCTGAATTGTGTCCTGTCTTTGTTCAAATATCAACATACTGATCGTAAATCTAGCCTCGAAACATGCCCAGCCCATGTCTGCCTGCACACCTTCATAGGTGTATTCCCATGCGACCCCAGCACAAGTCTGCCCACGCTTCTCGGCCGGGACTCTAAGCTTCACTGGGCCTCAAATTTTTTGCATAATACTGCATTGCCGAATAACAACCCCGGCACCATTACTCCTTTCCATATTCCCCCAAGAACTTCATACCTAATCTAATTTCAAAGTGCCATATGCTTCATATATGCTGCAATCCTTTCTTGTTTATTTAGCATATTTTTTTCCGGTTCTAAGTATAGTTTTCCTCGTTCAGTCTTACTCCTAGGTATCTATACTTCTCTATGTGTTCCATTAAGCATCTTGAATGTTCAGCGAGTCCCCTTTCTCATCGTTATAAACCAGTATTCTGACTTGTGGCTACTGGATTTCAGACCCATAGAGTCTACTTCCTCTCCAGGGATCTTAATCAGCTCCTGTAACCTATCCCGGCTATCTGCTAACACTACAATGTCGTCTGAGTAGAACATTCCTGGTTTAACTTGGTTTACTCCAGCTACCCCCCCCCCCCCGGCTCCATATATGACACATCAAAACCTAAATTGTACTATTCTATATATTTTTTTTACATTCTACTCAGGCATATGCAAAAACGTCGGCGTGATTGAGGACCACCCTGCCTGCGTCCTCTTTTTTATTTCTGCCGGTTCTGTTATTTCTGCTTTCCATATTACATCAACGTTATTATTTGTGTATACCTCTTGTAAAAGCCTAATCAAAAGTGCACCCAATCCATTCTCTCTCAGTTGTACCCTAGAGTTTTCCCTGACTCACCTTGTGGTAAGCCCCTAATATGTCAGGAAATACTATCCATAACGGTGTTTTACAACATCCGTGCCCCATCTATACATTAAGTGATGATGAATAAGTGATAATCTAACATTCCATCAATTTGGAACCAGTTCCCTAGCTCACCTAACATGTTTTTCGCCCATTCTTTGCGTTCTTTTTGCTACCTGCATCGCCAGTCTGTACAGGACCGAAGTTACTGTTATTGGACGGTACGTATCATGTTATGGTATCCTTATTTCTTTTGCCTTGATACGTATAGTAATCTCATTCTTGCTTAGTCTCCAATCATTGGGTACCTCTCTCCCGAATATTGTTTGATCAGTTTCCCGTCTTAGCTTCAATTTGCTTTTAGAGGGCAGCTCTTAGGCGCCCATTCCCGTATTTCGCAGCTTCGGTGCCGGCATACACGCGCCAAATTTAGCGGAAAAATTGACTTCACGTGTCCTCAAAACCAATTCAATTTCCCACTCAATTTAACGGGAAATTGAACTTCTAAGGTCACGTGACGTCAATTTAACCGCTAAATGTAGAGGAGAAACTGAATTTGTTCATAGGTGATGTGACACCAAGTCATGTGCCGTAATTTTCCCCGCTAAATTTAGCGGGGAAACTAAATTGGTGTTGAGGTCACGTGGCGTCAATATTTCAGCCAAATTTAGCTTCGAAACTGTGGGAGGAGGGGCGAGGGGGGAGGAGGGGAGAGGAGGAGAGGGGAGTAGGAGGAGGGGAGGAAAGGAGGAGGGGGAGGAAAGGAGGGGAGGAGGAGCAGAGGAGGAGCAGAGGCGGACTGGAGGAGAAGAGGAGGAGGAGGAGGAGATGGTACGGAAGAGAAGCAGGCCATACCCTCCCCACCGTAACCAACCCCCTCCTCCTCCTCTAGAGCTGCGCTCTAATTTCGGATTACAGAGATTCGTAAACGTATTTTACTTTTGTTCCTAGTATCCTGACTAGTGTTATTCGTCTGCCATCTGGGCCTGTCCCCATTCGAGCAGGTACTTACTTTCCTTTCTGCTGTGTCCCATTCCCCCATGGTCGTCTCAGTTGTCTCGTTAGCGGTCTTGACATGTGCCATGTTCGTGTTTGTGTACTGTCCAATCTCGTTTGGTTCCATAAATCCCCTTTCCTTCTCGCCCTCCATGCGTATTCCCTCTTGTGTGGTCAATGAACAATGAAACAATTCTGTTTTTCTTCCCTGTTCATTAATATGCTCCCAGAACTTTTTTGCTGCATTTCTATAATTTTGATTCACCTCCGTCATCCACTGCCCTCCAACTCTTCCAATCTTGTCCTAGATTATAGCAGATGCCGTTCTTTTTCTTTTCTAAAATGTATTTAATTTCGATGCTAGCTCAGCGGGCGTGTCTCCCATTTTCTTCGCCCTTCTGTGTTCACCTGAGGCCTTTTGACGCCCTGCTATGGCCGCCCTAACTTCACTGCTTTTCCTGCTTTTTTGTTTTTTGTTTTCTTTTGTTTTTTGTTTGACTCCTGAACCTCTCTAACTGCTCTTTGAAAGTGTTTGCTAAAGCGTCATATGTATATGCTTTCTCCAGCTGTATGGATACTATAGTCTCAATTTGTTCGGATACTTCTTGTAGTTGGGCATCGTTTAGGGTAAATATACTTTCTGGTCCAATCACTTGTTTTTTTATTTCTGCTGTACTAAACTTTAATTGAAGTCACTTATGATCCCTTTCTGCGTTCTCGTGCCTTCCTCTTCATACTTCGATGTCACGCAGCTTTAGTTCACTTTTCTGCCGCCGTCTCGGGGTGTCTCCGGCAGCGTTTATGGCATTATTATTAGCAAATCCATTTGGTTGGTGCGGCACCCAAACGTCTGTTCAGAATAGAACTTGGTCAACAGTGTCTGAGATGTCCCTGACTCCCATTTCAATCACCAAATAAAACTTCCGTATTGCCGTCATGCTCCCTTTAAGCGACGCGTGATCGTGTTATTTCCGTTCTTTCCGTCACGCATTACTCACCCGTGAAAAAGGGACCGAACTGGTCTCAAAACGTCGGGTTACGGTTCATTAAACTTTAAGTGCGAGTCCCTACTTTTCATCTAATGCCTATTTCTAACCAGGCGGAGAGCTGTCGAAGTTATCCCTATGTAAGAATGGGGACAACCTTATGGTCAACACCTGCAAGGTTGTCCCCATTCTTTACAATGCGTGATGGAGACAGTGGTGCTTCAACTGTTTGTGTGGTGTCGTTTGGGGTTGGGTGTGGTGACCTTGAATTCGAGATTATACAAAGAGGTGGTCTAAATACACGAGTCAGCTTAGTTCGACACGTTGTCCTGTTTATTTTTTGTCCCTTCTAAGCTTTGGTTTTTCTCTTTTACCCCAATCTCATGCTAATTCTATACGGTTAATATTCCCCAACTCACTTTCACTCTTGGTATATTTTTATGTTTATTTAGTTTCGAGTTTCTAGTCTTTAAGGTATACAATAGTTTGTGCTTCAATCATTTTGTCAACGGTAACTAGACCGCTAATGTTGTCTAGGGCCATTGTCATACCAACGTGAAGATGCCTTGACCGGGACCTCGGTAGTACGAACTACTTAACAGTTCTCACTCTTTTATGTTGGCAATTAACAAATAAATCTTATGACAACAAGTATTTTTGAATCCAGTCGTAGCAAAGTGCATCCCCCTGCACAGTCATTGTGGTCCAAGGAGATATATTCATGTTTTTGAATAGATCAGGTAGGCAAAAACACATTGAAATTGAACTTGACACACATTTCTATTTCTTAGAGTTGCCCCAGTCATCACAACTCAGCAACCCAAAGCGCCACCGTCGTTACGTGACTTAAAAAAGTTGCGTTGGTGTTTAGAGTTACAAGGACCATGAAGCAATATTCGAGTTGAGTTTAACTAACATGTTGCCCAATGAGACTAAAGAAAATTAGCACATTTGGAGCAACAGAATAAATACAATGTTCTCTGGGTACATTTGAAAATAGAGAGCACTATGTTTTCTCCCCTATGTGCAACTTTTCACCGTTTTACCTTGAATCATTCACAGTGCTTAAAATTTTCAATTTAATTCAGATAATACATTGGATACAAATACTGAATAACTTAGAAGCAATCAAGATGCCTTCGAAGACGTGGTTAATATTCGAAAAATCAAAAAACTCTAAGAGTGATTGTGAGCAAAACATACTCTACACATTCCCACCCTTGGAGCGCGCATATAATGAAAGTTTTCAGTGCGAGCCAGCTAAGAATACTCTACAGCTTGTTCTGGATACAGTAGAGAAGAGTGGGCACCAAAGCTGTTCTGAAGCCCCTTTATTAGTGGTTCTCAAGCATGGATGTTTCGGGGACCCCTTGGGGACTCCGCTAAAGGGATGGAGAACTCCATGCCAAAGGAGGAAGGGGGAGGGTGTAAAATGAGACAACTAATTGTATTGTTAAAACGACATCCATAACTGCTATAACCAGGAGAATTGAGAAGCATAGAGTAAAATGATTAATGGACGGATGGATGCATGGTAATGGCTGCACCCTTTAAAAGGTACAGTACCTTGCATCACGTAGCAGGAAAATAAAACCTTTTTTTTTCTTCAAGGGGAAAAAGGGAGGGGATTTGGAGGCGTGAGGCGAGGGCTTCACGGACCCCAAATTGGCTCTTTTCCTGGTGAGACGAGAAAGAAAGCCAATTAAGAGGTCTGTCATGAATGTCTGTCATTCAACGTTCGGTATAGTATGACGTAAGTATTTAGCAAAGGCCAGAAAGTAATTTCCTTGTCTTTTTAATAAATGACAGCTACTGGAGCTTTCGAAACTTTTCATCTCAGTGCTTGCTTTTTAACAACTTTGTTTACACTCAATACCATGTAACTTTGTGCTGACTTTCTGCCATATCGGTAGACATGTAAGCTCAAGGAAATTTTTGTAGTAGCCCTCAGCACATGCACTACTCTCGCTTCCACTGAACTGACGCCATTACCAAAGGGCAGCCACACTCTGGTACAAGTACCAGCTAGTAGCTAACATTAATTTAGGTAGTGCTGTATACACAACCTAAACTAATGTTGGTCAACAAGCAATACCAACACAAATTTTATATCGTTTGTAAGACAGTTTCATGTGTTGTAAAAGGCACAAATTATTATACGATACAGCTTCACACACACACAAAATCGCAAGTTTTGGCAGACTTGTCCGCAGAAGCATGTTTGGGAATTTTTTTTAAATTTTATAAGCTTAAATTTAAATTTTGTTTTACTAAGGTATTCATAGAACAACCCAAAAAATATTGAGGATATAACGGAAATAGTTTCTGACCGAGCCACTGACTACAATCGTCAATATCTTGCAGTCGTGGGTTTAATTCTTTTTTTAACTCCATGGATTTTTACATGCTATAGTAGCATTTGCTCTCCTTGAATGTCCTGCAACTGTTAATCTGCTTAGAAATTAATTTATTGTTTGATAGTATATTTCCATATGTGGGTCATGCAGGCTTATTTTGCCAGTCTCTTTTCAGCGGCACTGAGGCCCGAGTAGGCTGAGGCCAATCGCTCTGACTTTTACAAACGTCGCCAAGAATTGGGTCCACTCATCCAGTGACCATGACAGAGGACCTGCAAACTGGTGAGCACACCAGAACAAGTAGGGGGAGTAGGAACTAAAAAAATAAAGTACACGCATACAATTATTAACGGAGGTTCTTTATCAATTCAGTTCTTTGCGAGCTCTCCGATAACTGCCAGTTGCTAAGATTTATTGCTCTTCCGACTATATTAGAACAGCAATACTAAGGCCAAAACGTAATTTAGTCACACTAACCATAATAAAAGACCCAGACTGGCCACTAATGAGTGGCTGGCCTTGGCAAACATTGAGCGGCCTGACTTCACCTAAAGCTGCACGGCGTCACATTGGCCATAGTAAAACTGCCTGTACCTGGCCAGTACTCAACGGCATCACTGCGGTCTAAGTTGAGCAGCCGCACTCCGGCAAAAGAATAACCAACTTCATCGAGACGAACAGGATCATCCAGTGGATGGCCAGCAACTGGCTGGTCATCAGCCTGAGTAAGGTTGATCATCGCACACTACACGGCCATCCATAAGCCGAATGCAGGTCCACTGAACGCCCGTACTAGTACAAGGACCATTTTGGAGTATTGCCAGATGATCGGTGTTTGAAGACTGGCCGTACAAAAGCAGACGTTGAATGGCCTTGTTACGGTCTAAGTTAAGCAGTACTACTCCGACAAATATTAAACAAAATGCACCTGACCAAACAGTACCATCCAATGAACGGACATCACACGGCTGTTCATCAGCCCGTGTAAGTTTAATCATCGCACACTACATGGCCATCCATAAGCTGAATGCAGATCCACTGAAAGGCCGTACTCGTACATGGACCATTTTGGTGCATAGACCCATGATTGGTTACCGGAGACCTACGGTACAAAAACAGACGATGAATAGCCTTGCCAGGTATATTTAAGCAACCCGACTTCGGCAAATGTTGAACAAAATGCGTCTGGCCGAACGAGACCATTCAGTGGATGGCCAGAAACCGGCTGTTCACCAGCCGGAGGAAGGTTTATCATCGGACATTACACGGCTATACATAAGCCGAGTGAAGGTCTACTGAACGGTCGTACTTGTACATGGAAAGTTTTGGAGCAGTGCACGTACTTTGGATACCAAACGATTGGCCGCGAAACACGAACGGCTACCGGATAATGGTGGAAGATTGGCCGGTCACCTATGTGTTGCCAGGAACTCTACCGGTTTACTAGTTCAATGCCGAGAACACGTTCGTCTCGTTAATGTTAGTCCGTATTTTTTTATTGTTTTCTTAACATCAGTATATCAGCGACTCGTTGCGAATCTTGTGAATAAATCAGCTGCTCTATCATTGTGTCGCGAGACAATAGTAGGGCAACGCTTACACCGCTGGCCTATACAAACTCCAGAAGCCCCAGAGACATCGTCTGTCATTAACATATCTGCATATCAATCCAATCGTACACACCGGAATAACGAAAGAAAGGCAACATATGAGAACGCAGCATCACATTCGAAAGTAACAAAAGTTTATATTATATATTTCGCGATTATGCCTTCTGAGTCTTGGTTTTGTTTATTGAGAGGATAGTTTTTTGTTGTTTTTTTGTATAAAACCACTCGTCATTTTACTATATTGCTAGGCGCTTATTCCACGTATTCCGAACGGCGGCAAAAACACCAGTGAGTTTCAAAGCCCGCATCACACAACACATGCTTCAACAAGCGATAATTATAAAAAAAATATTTCTAGTCTTTACATAAACACAGATGTTATAGTAGGACATTGAATAGTAAATAATGCAAGAGATCCTTGGGCAACCGAGTTCTGGCTCAAAATGAATCGTCACAGTGGTCGAGCCAGTTAGTAACACCGAATCTAATTTCGCAATCCAGTAGCAAACTTTTCTCAATTCAGAGGCTAAATTCACCACTGACAAACGATGGCAAAGTGCAGCTTCATAAAATCTACCAAGTCAATTGATCTATTTAAAATAACATCCGCATTTCCGTCTTTCATATGAATGTGCTAAATTAAAGGCGTATTTAAAAGGGAAATTATTTAAAGTTCGGCATTTAGCTCGCTAATTATCACGTTGCAGTAGTGTATGCGTCGTCTGGTTGCGTTATCCCGAAGATTTTTTTTTGAGAAACTTGTGTTTATAGAAAACTTCAGTATAGTAACTTACACTGTATAAAACTGGCATCCACTTATTATTCCACGCATTCATGGTGAAAGTATTTGTACAGAACAAAGTTGCGTTCATTTTCTTTTCCACTCCGCGGCCAGAGCAGCTAGTCGCGTGTTTTGTCTCCGGTTCGTCCATTCAACGATCGATTAGACGCTTGTCTGGGTAAAGCTCAGAACTCATGCTGTGCTTTGGACACTGAGCGCGGCACTTTCCACCACAGCACCTATTCGGCACTACCATCATTCCAATTTACAAAGATCTGCCGATGTCTTGAGTACACCCCACTGCGAACAAAGGAAATTAGACCAATGCGCTATTTGTCAGCCGCACACGAATGACGTGTTTTGGATTGAGTGTGTAAACTTTGAAAAAAACATTAAAGCATCGCAAATATGTTAGAAAGAGCCGCAAAGCGAGTTGTTGCAGCCGAATTTATTTTCGCTTCTTGTTTCCCGTATGATCCACGCTGTGTGTACTTGTTGCATGATAACTGGTTCGCAAATATAAAATCTAAGATAAGTTTTGTCTTTACTTGAGCCTCAAGGCAGCATGCAAGCATGGAATACTATGCCACTTTTACATTAGTTTGAATACCTGCTCTTAGAACTGTAGACGTGTAAGGAACTTTTTCAAAAAACCTGAACAGTTATATTACGAGTAGTAATACGCTTTGCTAGTTATTTTTTCTTCAGTAAAATCTTAAAACTAAAATTAGAATAAACTTGAACAAGACCGTCGTGCTTGATAATGACCAGCAGAATTGTAAGAAATCTTACAAAAATCCAGGTTCTTAGGTTTTATAGCAGATATTATGTCTTATGCCTTGCGGTTTTTATTGTGGTTTTGCTTTTTATCATTAAAAAGGGTTCGTGACTTTACACAATATTCCGTCTGTATAAAAACAAATTATTGGGACTTTCGAACGTATTCCTACCCTGCCAACATATCCTGAGTTTAAAGCGGTTAGAAAACAACGCTTTCTAACATACGACGAAAAAATCAATAAATATTAAATTAAATCTCAAAACAAAGATAAAGGCGAAGTTCTACTAAAATAGGTTTTTGTATTGTTTTTTATAAGCACGTTTGAGCATTTAGTGATATTACATCCTCAGAGTTCTGGGACATCCAGTCCCTCTGCAAGGCGTAAGAGAAATGCATATATTTCAGCTAAACCACTGCAGGTATCCTATTTCCTTCGGAAAATTCTAGACGGCTATATTGCAATATTAGGTAATGCAAACTACACCCTCTCAGGAATCCACACTTGTCTTGCTTCTAGGCCTAGCATTATTGAACACCCTTTATATACCTTCCGTTTTTGCTCAGTGTAATAAAAACCTGTAATATTCCCAAGAAGGCTACTAACATCGGACGAAAGACAGACATCTTAATTGGAAGCTTCTTGATTCAATAGAAAATTTTCATTTCTCGGAACAAAATCAATTTGTCCAGCATTTTTGTACGCGCTCACATAAAACTAAAGATGTTGTCACGAGTCCGCTTTCTCTGCGTTCTTGTCTACATGCACTAAACAAACGGAGCCGTTTCATCGAGGTCTTTTTGACGGGACGGACAGAGCGAGGTTTTTTTCCCGGTTTAATCCACTTTGCAGTTTTCAGTGGTGTTCGCCTGAAGCAAGACAGATGACTCACGCGCTGGGGGAAATCTGTTCAGCGAGCACCATGGTGACCTGTCTTCCGCGGCCCTCCATCAATTTACCTAACTCCTGGGAGCCGCTCCCCGATGGGGAAAAGCAATTTTCAAGGTCCACGAACTCCGCAAACGGAAGCAGAAATTGGACCCGGCTCTTGAAGATTTTTACTCGCAACGTCCCTTTCCGCCCTCACATTGATTTTTTTTTTTTGAGTCCAGTGTTTGTCATTTTGTTTCTTTAATAAACAAGCTGTGTTTTTTTTTTTTTTTTTAATCACCAATCAACTCAAGGTTGCGATCTCTCTTATCACTCCCTGGAGGATGCGTTGGCAGTTTAAAGTTTTGTCGGGAAAACGACACAAGACGCGTTTAATGTACAAAAGTCAAAAGATATAGTGTCGTACAAGCGTTGTTTAATTGTAATTTCGATAAATGAACAATGTATAACAACGTGCTTTAGTTTCAGTCAAGAATGGGGAGTTATATTTTAAGTACTTCTATTTAAGATGCGTATTTAAAACACATTGAGTATTTTGTATTTCGTGATTAGTTGCATATTATGTATTATTAAAAAAAATGAAAAATAAAATTTTGAATTGCAAATGTAACTCAAAACAATTATGGGCACTTTTCTTTCGAGGCGAAGGTTTAACATGGAGAAGTTAAATCTTTCCACGGTTATAGCACAACAACCATAAATGAACAAACAAGAGAAGAAGAGTGATTGCAGTGATAGCGTGGAATTATTTTAATGCACCTCTATCTAGGAGTTTTTCGGTGTCCCATTAATACCGCGTTGTTTGGAAGGTTTTTTTCTGTTTTGTTTTAAGTGGAAATAGAAGGCGTAATAAATCTTTGAAATTGGGTCACACTGAACTTGTTGCAGTTTAATGCACTTTCTCTTATATTCTACAACCATATTTTATGTCAAATAAATTTCATTTATCTTGCTTTAAGTACTTGATTTCTACAATATTGCCGCGCACATGCCCGTCCTACCTCTGGAGCCAGTCCGAACCCTGGAGGGATCCAAAACGACGCCAGCAGCCGTCCGAGTCTTTGCGGACCACATGAACCTGCCGCCGCAGTCGAGTATTCTTGTTCCCGTTGTGATCGATGCAGTCGCCTGTGGGGAAGTTCTTCTGGAAGGCTAGGTCCAGCTGCTTCTCGGAAGAGGAATAGGCGTTGCAAGGGGTGTAACAGAGCTGCAGCATGGACGCACTGCGGTCCTCGTGACGAACTTCCGACAGGAAGCGCAGCACCTCACGAAAGGTGGCGCTGTAAGTCACGTCGAGGAACTCCGGAACGCTGCCGAGATTGCCGCAATGTTCGATGAACTCTCGCCATCTCAGTCGTACAGCACATTGCCGCAGCTCGACGTTAACCCTAAGCTCAGCAACACGGAGCGACGAGAGCTCAGAAACTTTGTCGCCGAATTCAGCGACTGCTCTGCGTCGACGTCGAAAGTGCGCCAGACAACTGTTCCGAAACATCGCATCGTTACCAACGAGGATGCGCTCCTGTGCATCGGCCGCCGTACCGGGTCTCCCCAAAGGAAAGAGAAGCCATTCCTGAACAAGTCCTAAAAATGCTCAACGACGACATCATCCTGCCGTCAAGCAGCCCGTGGGCTTCTCAAGTTGTACTGGTGAAAAGGAAGGACGAAACGCTTCGATTCTGCGTGGATTATCGGCGGCACAAAGCGGTGACGAATAAGGACGCGCATCTGGTCCCTCGCATCGACGACAGGCTGAACCGGCTGCGGCACTCCCGATACTTCTCATCGATGTACCTGGATAGGGGATACTCGCAGATCGAAGTCCACGAACGGGACCGAGAGAAGACTGCCTTCGTCACGCCCGATGGACTGTACGAGTTCAAGGTGATGCCATTCGGAGTGCGTACGGCGCCGGCAACTTTCCAGAGTGTTATGGACACCGTACTGGCAGGCCTCAAATGGCAGAGCTGTCTCATTCACCTCGACGACGTTATAGTATTCCCGGCCAACGCCTTCGGCCCTTTCTTAAAGAAATCATAACCGCAGAACTCACCCCGAAGCCGACGAAGTGCTGTTTGGCCAACGGCGAACTAAAGTTACCAGGTCACGTTGTGAGAAACAAAGGTGTTTGTCCTGACCCTGACAAGGCTCGCGCCGATAGTGGAATTTCCACCGCCCATCGACAAGAAGGCCGCCAGAAGATTCCTCGGACTCTGCGCGTACTACAGGCGGTTCGTTCGGGCATTCGCCAGTTTCTGCGCCGCTCACGCGCCTCAGGGTAGACGCCGTGAACTTCGAATGGGGTGGAGAAGAACAACAGGCATTCGACGAGCTAAAGCGACGACTACAGTCGCCACCGATTCTAGGCCGCTTCGTCCGATCAGCCGAAAGAAAAGTTCACATGGACGCCAGAAATACAGGACTCAGCCCGGTACTGTGTCTTCGCGCGATCCGTGACCACCTTCGTGAAAGTGTACTGTACAAAGAAAATCATCGGCGGCACCAACTCGTCGTGGCTGCTGGTTATCCCTGTAAGTCTTGTAACAGAATTCCTCCAAGCGTGCCATGACCATCCGGCGGCGGGGCAACTGGGCTAGAGCAGAACACTTGCACGATTTCGAGAAAATACTAATAGCCCAAGCTCCCAAAGACTGTACACCTCTACGTTCGATCGTAACGCGAATGCTAACGACTCAAGAAACCACCGACGAAGCTGGCAGTAGCCGGTCAAATTCCCGACTACGCCGTTCCAGCAGATCGGAATGGACTTGCTTGGGCCGTTCCCAACATGGACGCCTGGAAACTGGTGGATCATCATCGCGAACGATTACCTCGCAAGGTACGCCGAGACAAAAGCGCTCATGTCGGGAACCGCTGTGGAAGTAGCCAAGCTCTTCGTGGAGGCCATCGTCCTCAGGCACGGTGCCACCGGAGCTACTGATCACATCCGAGGGTCGTCGTTTCTGGCACAGCTAACTCAAGAGATCCTACGGCTCAGCCACGCCAGCCATCGACGAACGACGGCTTAAGCATCCGCAGACGAACGGGCTGACGGAACGGCTAAACAAGACGCCGGTACTGGTCGAAACCTCGCTGGTGGACCGCTCCGGGGTCGCCATGGGCCAGACCCGCACCATCGTTCCTGCCCGGCCCCAACCGCGTGCAGCACGCTATGACTCGAGCCAGCTCCTGAGTCCTGCCTCCTCGGCCGACCGCTTGTCACGTGCTTTCCACCCGGTCGTCTTCACTTTTCGTCTACCACACTCTCCCCCCCCCCCCCCCCCGATCCTTAAAGTGTGTACTTCGGAGGACTTCCGGTACTCTGCATCTCATGGTCCTCAGAGGGGAGTTCTTCCACGACAATCATTTTGTACTGGTCGAGGACTGGGAAGAGAGGGAAACGGTGTGTTCGGGGCCGTCTGAGGTGTCGGGAGAGGCGGCTGCCATTGGTTTTGCCTTGTTGGCCACGTTGTAGCTCAAAAAGTGGCGTAAATGGTTTTGGGATCCTGAGCGCCAGTCGTATTTGGTGCCAGTTTCAGTTGGCTTTCAGTTGGCCCGATCGGTCTGCGCCTAGTTCGCTCTCCCAAGAAATCACACGTTAAAACAGATGAGGGTAAGCATTTTACTTTTCCTTGGCGTTGGCGACAATCTAGGGTCCCTCAAGCTCCAGTCAGGGTCCTGTTCCTGGTCTTGTGAATGACCGCGTTTCTAAAGCTTGCCCGGTTGTGGCCGTTCGGTTCGCGCCCTCGTCTATTTTTTTAACCACGCGGGCTACAGCCGCATGTTCGGAGAGTTTGGCCAGTTTATGATCTAGCCGCGTAACGAGTAAACCAATAAGCACGCGACGCAGAGTGCGAGGCGCGAGCGCATGTGCATGAGCTCCCGGCTGCTCCCAGGTGTGCGGGGAAGGCCGCCATTTTCATTCATTCGACCAGTGGAATGCATGAGATCGACACCCAAATTTCGCTTCTTTCCTTTTGTTTTCCTGGCCTTGGCAAAATAATATGGTACAGTGTTTTTGCTCGTTGAGTTAAAAAGCTAACAAATGATGTTTTCTCAATGTTTGACCGCAAACTTTCATTTAGGCAAAGAAGAAGTCGGCCCATAGCAAACGATGCATATCCTGAACAGTGTTCAATGCCGAAATCGTGTTGCGTCAAAATAGCGGTCGTTTCTTCATTGCACTCTCCTTCCTGTCTCTCTTCTTCGGCGCTCTTCCCCCTATCCTTCACATTTCTCCTCTGCAGCGCCTTCGTCGCCACGCCTACTGGCCAGACTGTCCCAATATACGGCTCTGACGCGCGCCAGTCCCGAACGTCCCCGGCCGCCCGTCGCGTATCCCCCGCGCCGTCATCATCGTCGGCTTCCTACGCTTTTTCCCCCTTACCCCTCCTGCGCCCTCCTTGAGGCACGGTCTAGGGGGGCTCGGGTGGTCGGCAAGTCACGATTCTGGCCGAGGAGTTCTTGCACCTCGGCCTTATGGTAGCACGTCTGTGGATGAACTTGACGGTTGTTCTTGCCCTCCCGTGCTTATAACGTTGTCGTCGAAATTCGGAGTGGACGAAGGGGGCAGCTGGACGACACCAGCCACTTGTCTTGGGCCGGAAGGGGTGGAAGCGGTGAATTTGTTAGGTGCCGTTGTGGCTTCGGGTACGACGGCGGCGGCCGTTTCGTACCCGCAATGGACTTGATTGTACTGAAATAAACGTTGGACTTGATTGTACTGAATCTTCAGGTGATGGTAGCTCGTACGGTCACCACCTTCCTTAGTTGAGACGCTGAACTTGTGATACTTGTAATTCAGACCGAATCTTTTTTCGATGGCAAACAGTATAGTACAACATGACGAAAAAGTGGACGAACGATGTTTTAATTGGCACCGTCAGAGCTACTGTCTACTATGGTTGTGTGATGAAATGTGCGCTAATGGGTGTCTGTGTGTAGAATGTGTGTGCGTCGCAGCAAAGAGTAGTGTCGTGTTCTGTTGACTGGCGCGCGATAGACGACTGCAATCGCTCGTGAAACTTTTTGTAGTTTCGCTGTGTGACGCCCAAGTAAGTGGTAAGCGTGCGCGAGCTCGGCGATGGTTTGTGTGTCTGTGTGTGTGCGCGCGCGTGCGTGCACGTGTGTGTGTGTGTGTGCGTGCGCGTGTGTGTGCATGTGTGTGCTTGCATACATGCGTGCGTGCGTGTGTGTGGGGGGGGGGGGGGTCGGAAGAGCCCATCGCTGTAAAAAGCGTTTCCGTCGGGCGGGAATCACGTCCAGACCTTATGGATTTATAAAGCTAGGCTTCCAGCATGTCACGACAGATTTTTTCTATTATTCTATGTCACTACAGATCGCCGTGAGTTGAGGTGCTATTTGGCGGAAAAGCCCTACGGGACATTCACTCATCGTCCTGCAGATAGCAACTTGACAATTTGTCACACGTCTTTAAAACCCGGGTTAGCACCGGGATCTTTATTCCAGGAATCGTTATCGAGTGTAACATGCCACGTGAAGCCAGTCGCTAAACTAACCGATGATGATCGCCGAGAGCGTGGACGCCACATGTTTCACGTGCCACACAATACTCCAGCATTTTGCCATGCATTCTTTTTTAAACTGCTTATCATGTATTGTGAATGTTTGTAGCTTACACAATTTGCTTTAGATTTTCTCCCCAGCAATGCATGTCGTAGACAGTTCGAGAAAAACGGGCAGCGTTTCTTACCTCGATTTGCAGCCAGAACAAACGGCCATGTAATTTAGTGCCGATTATATGCCGGCACTATTGATAGTATCCGGACGTTGAGGTTGGCCAAGCACATGGCATGTGCTGAGCACCAGGCATTGTTAAAGTTCGGCTATTTCCGAAACTGCTGCGACTGAACTAAAATAATTATCATCTTACAGAAGAGTACTAATGTTAGTTGAGCCACATATATTAGAACGCAACGCCACTGACCCAGGAGATACAATTAGGAAGGTGCAACTTTCAAAGTAAATCCAGACTTTTTAATTATTCGCTGTCGGAGTAAGCTAGAGCTGGTCGTCTATGAATCACGAAAGCAATCGTAGCGAGACTCACGACGCAGCTAACTGTAATACGAACGCACTAATTTTGAGTAAACATTTTATTGTATGAATGGTTTACGACGCAATGATTGACGTCAGCGCGATTGCAGGGCGCAATTTTGAAAGTGAATGATTGCTTCGTCTTTGAAAATCCTTTAATCTTCTCTCACTGAGTGATCGTCTAATATTCAGGTTGGTTCCCCACCATCGTTGTACCTTCGTGTGTGTCTTGCCCTGTCTCTGTGTAGTCGTTTATTGGTCAACACTCTAAAAAACTTCCTGCGTCTACTTTCCGCACAACGCTCGGAGAGTAATCACCGCAACTTACGGAAGCAGCTCAGCGAATGACGATGCCGAAACATATGTTTAGACAAAAAACCCAGTCCTAGTTGTGGCATTAAGCTAGGCAACCGTGACGT
>JAZHYW010067499.1:0-12921 GCA_037355805.1 Ixodes ricinus | reverse complement strand
TCATTTTGCTTTCTAGGGTCCGCTCGTTTCTAGAGGAGAATTTAGTTCGGTTTCATTCCCAGTCTGGTATAGAGATTAATAATTTTCTGAGTAAACTCGAAATGTATCTAAAGTCAACAGTGATAAACTATGATGAGCGGAAATACATTAGAATGTCAAGGAGTTTTTATTGTTTCGGCTGTCGCCCCGGCCCTCTCAGAATTATACCTCGGAGCTTAGACCTAGAATTGCATGAGATGTTCAAACATTATCCCCCGAGCTCAGTACTTATAAGAAGATACGTGGATGACATTTTGGTATGTGTCCGTGACTCAGCCCTTGCTGGTTCCATTGAGAATACCGTGTACAGGGAGGCACCGGAGTTGCAGTTTTCTATAGAAAAGCCAGCCAACAACGTACTTCAGTATTTAGACCTCCAGCTCAGATTGCTCCCCGGTTAATTTTGGTCGTATGGCAAAGAAAAGGCTAAACCAGTACTTCCTCAAAATATACGAAAGAGTCAGACAAAGAGGACGGACAGGACAATACGTGTCATACATACAGGACAATACGTGTCATACATCCCCTTTTGATAGTCGCCATTCAAAGCATGTCAAAGCAGGATTGGTTCAAAACATGATTATTAACGCGGTTCAAAAGTCTTGTTGGCACTCCATTATGACGTCGATTCAAGTTGTATTTTCCCGGCTAAATGTTGCAAAGTATCCTCAGGAGTTTATTTCCAAGCAGTTTTCGTACATCGTTGCCAAAAAACAAACAAATGAGAAAATGCCCGAGCACCAAGAGTTTGTAGTCGTACCGTTTTTCATAAAATTTCACACAATTTAAAGTCAGTCGGTGACAAGTTTGGTTTCCGCATGGAGTTTAGCACAGATAGCAGTTTGAAACAATTAACTCCGTTCGCTTCCGCCCAGAAAGGTTGTTTAAAAGAACACAGGGAAAATCTGTGTTACATGTATTTCAGGTATAGTCTACAACATCCCTTTTGATTGTGGTTTAAGTACTATAGGTCAAACGAAGCGTTGTATAATGATAAACTAGGCGAACATAAACGTTTTGTCAAGAACAATGATCTATATTCCGAGGTATCCAAGCATATTCAGGAGTGTAGGAATTGCGTGCCTTTATGGAACTCCACAACCACCATTGTAGCAGAACAAAACGATCTAGCGCCTACTGAAAGAGTCAATCGCAATAACAAAGCATGGGAATGCAGTGAACAATCCTTCTTTGTCTTTAGATGCGGAATGGGAGCGATTTCAGAAATCTCTAATGGTATTGTTAACATTTTTTTTATGTGTGTGCGTGTAATCGTTTAGCTGACTTTTGTAGTGAAAGGTCCAGTGCAATTTGTAATTTTCCCAGCGTGTTTCTTTTTTTTTAACGAAGTGTCATCTTTATTTGTTGTCAGTTCTTTTGTTGGTTTGACCCCATTGTTGGTAGGTCCGGTGTCCTGTCTTTTTGAGGAGAGAGGTGGTGTCGTGTCTTGTGTGGAGAGAGGTGATGTGAAGAAGGGTTCCCTTTCGTTCCTTCTTTTTCAACCCTATATAAAGGGTTCCTTTCTCAATAAAGGTATAGCTGTGTTTGAGACGTTCTCCTTCTTTTCACTTGTCGTCGTATGTCATTACCTCAGTCTCGTGTTTTTCACTAAAATGTTAGATATCCTTCTCTCGTTGAACCTGCCTCTAGCAAAGATGGAGAAGTACGAATAAGTCCTTTTAGCTTTCGAGCGACACTTCGTAGTCCGACGAAACGTCATCTACGAGAGAGCGAAGTTCCACAAAAAGTCAGCAGGAAGGCAAGGGCGTCGAAGAATTTAAAACAGAACTTCATAGCCTCGCCAAGACTTGCGACTTCAACGTACTACACGAGGAGATGATTTGAGATCGCATAGTCGTCGGGGTCTTTAACCAACAACTGTCGGGGAAATGCAACTAGATCCGGAATTGACACTCGAGAGGCTACAAATCTGGCTCGACAGATTACCCGAAGTTATTTTCTGGGTTGGGTCACGTCAAGATTCCGTACAAGATCAAACTGAGACCTGACGCTGAACCTTTCGCAATGATGACACCTCGAAGAGTGGCCATTCCTCTTCTCGGCAAGACCAAGACGAAGCTCGAAGAAATGGTAAAGATGGGAATAATCGAGCCAATTGAAGAGCCAACTGAATGGTGCTCTGGAATGGTGATCGTTAGAAAACCCAACGGAGAGGTCCGCATTTGCGTAGATCTAACGGACCTCAACAAGTTCGTCGAAAGGGAAGTTCACCCACTACCTGTAGGAGAACACGTTTTCGGGCAGCTCACCGGAGCACGCTATTTTTCAAAGATCGACGCCAATTCTGGGTTTTGGCAATTTGAGCTTGCTGAGGAGTCCCAAGCTCTAACGACTTTCATCACACCCTTCGGAAGGTTCAAATTCAAGAGACTACCGTTTGGAATATCATCGGCTCCAGAATTTTTCCAAAAGAAGATGTCGCAGTTTCTGAACGGTCTCGAAGGTGTTGTATGCAACATGGACGACGTTCTCATTTATGCCAGCTCCCAACAAGAGCATGATGACAGACTCCGTCTGGTTCTGGAACGTCTCCAGGCGAAAGGAATGACTTTGAATCCGGACAAGTGCGAATTTAACGTACAAAGAGTGAAGTTCCTGGGTCACATCATCGACCGCGAAGGAATTCGTCCAGACAGCGCCAAAATCGAGGCTATCGTTGACATGAAGCCTCCCTCAAATGTTCATGAACTGAGAAGTTTTCTGGGCATGGTAAATTATTTGACGAAGTTCATACCGAACATGTCACATATCGCCTACCCACTCAATTCTCTTCTGAGCTCAAAGAACCAATGGGTTTGGGCTACGGAACAGCAGAGAAGCTTCGATCAGCTCAAGCACGCACTCACCACGAGTCCCGTGCTGATGCTGTTCGACCCAAAAAAGAAGACAGTGATTTCAGCCGATGCTTCATCATATGGCTTGGGGGCTGTGCTTCGGCAGATTCAAAAAGACGGGTCCTACAAACCTGTGGCGTACGCGTCACGGACACTCACAGAGACGGAGAAAAGGTACGCACAGGTGGAGAAGGAAGGCCTAGCGGTAGTTTGGGCATGTGAAAGGTTTCAAGATTTCATCACGGGCCTTCACATTGAAATTGAAACCGACCACAAGCCGCTTGTGCCAATCTTCATGTCTAAAAATCTAGCTGACATCACACCTAGACTTCAAAGAATGAAGATGAGGATGATGAGATTCTCCTATGTGATGAAGCATATTCCAGGAAAGTCTTTAATTGCGGCGGACACACTGTCCCGACAGCCTCTAAGCGAAACTGGGGACAGAGATCTGGAGCAAGAGGTGGCTGCATATGTCAAGGGGGTGACAGCTGACCTTCCCGCGACAGAAAGGAGGCTACAAGAAATCAAAGATAAGCAGGCCACGGACTCTACATGCAAACAGTTGGCATGGTACAGCGAAAAAGGGTGGCCCAGCCGAAAAGAAGTCCCTAACAGCTGCAAAGAGTATTGGCAACATCAATCAGAGATCGCCGTTCAAGATGGACTGCTCATGAGAGGATCAAGACTCATCATACCGCTGTCCATGCGTCCTGATATTCTGCTGAAGATCCACCAGGGTCATCAAGGAATCACCAAGTGCAGAGCTCGAGCCAAAGACTCTGTATGGTGGCCAGGACTTTCAACAGCCATCGAAAATATGGTACGCAGATGTCCAGAATGCATCAAGGAAGCGTCCAACCGACATGAACCTTTGATGCCATCCAACTTTCCAGAGCGTCCATGGCAGAAAGTAGCAATGGATCTGTTCTACCTGTCAGGAAAGAACTATCTTCTAGTAACTGACTATTACTCGAGATATCCAGAAATTGCCCTTCTGAATACTATGACATCAAACGGTGTAATAATACACCTAAAGTCAATTTTTGCAAGACATGGGACGCCTGAAGTTGTGTTCAGCGACAATGGACCACAGTTCCAGCGAATTATTGGAAGTGCATTTCAGCAGTTCGCCCAGGAATGGGGTTTTGAACACAGGACGTCCAGTCCAAGATATCCACAGAGCAATGGATTTGTTGAAGTTGCTGTTAGAATTATTAAGAGAAGCCTCAAGAAGACATCTGACAGCTACATCGCACTGCAATCCTACCGTGCAACACCATTGGGAAATGGATATAGTCCCGCCGAATTACTAATGGGTCGCAAGCTGAGAACGTCCCTTCCATCTGTTTCTCTTCTTTGGAACCTAGGCTTGTGAATACCAAAGAACTTCAACGGTGGGAAAGAAAAAGAACAAATCAACAAAAGGCCAACTATGACAGACGACGGGGTGTAAGACAACGCAAACCATTGAGAAGAGGAGATGTGGTCTGGATTACCGATCAGCGAAAAAGAGGAACAGTGCAATCTGCAACGGAGTACCCAAGGTCATACTTAGTGGACACCGATTCAGATACTCTTCGCCGAAACAGCTTTCATCTTACACCGATGCCTGGGAGTGAAGACACCGATAAAAGTGCAGCACCAGACATCGGATCGACTGCTCTCACACCGGTGCCTGGGAGTGAAGACACCGATAAAAGTGCAGCACCAGACATCGGATCGACTGAGTACACGACACGAAGTGGAAGAGTTGTAAAACCTGTAAATAGACTTCAGTTTTAAAGGGGGGAGATGTGCTGTTAGGCTTTGCTTAAGAAGAAGAGGAGAACGACGGGGGTTTCGAGGATATAGAATAAACATGGCGTTTAGACAGGAGGCTACCGGGAGCGCTCTGTGTCATTAACAGCCAAAAACACAAATTCAAACGACGGCGCCGGCTTCGCCGGCCGGCGGGTGACAGATGGCATTCTTCTTGCATTCGTCGTCTGCTGCAGGCATCTCGAGGACCGGAAGTTGCAGTCGTAAATATTTCAGAAACAAGCGATTACCGTACACTTCTGTCGAAACATATATGATATTCAAGGTTTCTATATTTTTCTTTCACCTTTAGAAGTATAAATCCTTCTGATCTTTGAACGGTCGGGTTTTCCTACGAAACCTAGCCCATTATCTGCTCCTTAACAACGACCCTAAGCAGCGGTTGTTTGGACCCCTTACGTCACACTTACGGAGTCAATTGTGTCATAGTGTTTTCTCTGAGACGACTTTCAACATCCTTAAATATTCTATGCTGTTCTTGATATAAAAAGGAAGAAAACTTTCCGGAACAGACCTCTCTAGGCGTGGTAAATGTAAAAGATTTTAAAAACGCACTAATCAGCAATATAATTATTTCAGTTCCAGTAAATAAAATTTTGAGCTTGGAATACAAACATATGGCACCTATTAGGACCTTGATGAGCATCATCAAAAGCTATTAAATAAGTGAAATTTATGGTGACTTGAACCACGTGGGAGGCGTAAGAGTGCTGTAAGTTACCACTCGTGCTTCAAGCACTCGACGGGCGACGCGAAAATCCGAATTTATAGCGCATCTCTGCGTTTCCCACGTGATAACAGTCATCCTACAATTGACTGATATAGCGGTTTCGATGACGCTCAGAAACTTAGTATTTAAAACTGTATGTCTATTTCCACTAGTCAAAAAGTTAATGAGCTAATGTTACTTCCTATTTTGGTAATTAGTGTATTTTTTTGCAATTCATGATGTCACGCGGTTACCGGTAGTACGTTGCCAAGAAGAGGATTTATTGTTTTATAAAGCACCTCAGATTTTGACATTTCTAAAAGTGTCCGCAGAAAACCCATTATGGTCAATGCAAACGGCATAGACCATTTTATAAGTGTGTGCTCCTTCTGGCAGCACCTGCACCGAGTTATGTAAGTCCGCCAATGTTTGGGCCCGCAATATAAGCAGGTATTAGATAGTTTTAGCTCAGCGTTGCTGGCAGGGACTCAAACAGTAACCGTAACCGAAATCGAAATCCGTTTAGGAACGAAATGTCTTCAGTAACCGTGACCGGAACAAAACTGTTATTTGAAATTTGCTAAAACCGTAACCGTAACTGTAACCGTAAATTGTTTCCTGGCAACCGATATTAATTGAAAATTAAAAAATATTAGTATTTTTTAAAGAGTGACCTCGAGGGGAGATCTTGAAATGTCGTTGCCATTTGTGCAAGTTTCCTACAGCGAATGGCGCAACCTGTAATACAACTTGAAGTACATTTTAGCGCTCAAAAACAAGGACAAAAGACGAGAATCAGAGAGCACAGTGCGCTACTAACAACTGATTTTATTACATGAACCGACACTTATATACCATCCGAGTTTCTGATTTCGCCCCATCACTAGCCAACCCGATGCAATGCCGCGTCACTGAGGAACGCACGTTCCTTGACCAGTAGATCAATTGAGGCCACGCTGACAGATGCTGCCCCACCCTTCTTAATTTCATCTGCCTCGACTATCTCCCTCACAGTGTTTTCCTTGTGCCTCGCCAAAATCTTCCACTCGGAAAACAACGGCACACACTTGCAGCTTTGACCATGATCAGACACATGACCGTCCGGATAATTTCCTACTTTGAGTTTGTGTTCTTATTCTCGTATTTTTGTCCTTGTTTTTGTGCGCTAAAATGTATACCAAGTTCCAAAACCGACTAGCCCAACAATCTACTCTACTGTAATACAAGTTCGTTGAAGCTAAATTTAGAATAAAGAATACTTAGTTGAAATCAGTGGTTTACTTATAAAGAAAATTTTCGATTCCTTAGTCCGCCACATTACTAAACTCGCTGCATGCCTTAAGCAATTCTGCCCTTCAGGGTATTAGGTAATTAAAAGTTGAAATTCTGAAATGTCCATCCAGCTTGGTTCTTTCAAAGCCAAAGATGTTCTTGACCTGGCAGTTGCCAGTATGAAGAAACGATATAAATTGACCATGATGCAAAGCTTGCGGAAGACAAAACGCCCTATTTACAACCTTTTTCGCTTTGTCTTTTCTTGCCATCCCCATGGTTTTCTTCCTGCTATTAATATCGTCTATGACTATGTTGTTCGTCTTTTAGTATTTTGCCGGTTTGTAGCTCTAAACTCCACCACCGACGTATGGCCTCGGTTTTCTACAGGAGAAATAATCATCTTAGCACCCCCCTCGTCCAGTCGCCTCATAAACTGCAAAGTAGGAGAATACGACGAGGGCAATGAAAGGTGAAGAGGGTATGGAAGAGGACGCACTGACCAAAAATTGGGAGCGCAAAGTGTTGTCCTGCGCACCGCCGGTTCTTTTAGCTACCTAATCCAAGGCATCAGCTGATTGAGGATAGTTTCCTTATTTCGAAATGTTATTTTGTTCTTTTCGATTCACTCTAGTTAATAAAAATTGTATTTTGTTTGCTGCTAAAAGCAATATATACTTCTCCACAGCTTTTCCCGCCATCCAAAGTTGACGTCAATGGTGGGCAGCAAGGCGCGCGGCGAGGAGTCGATTACGCTCACGTCTACATTTCTCGCGTCGAACAGCAAGAAAACAGGGGCTCTGGTGCTCTTTGAAGTTCATAATTATCTTGATTGGCGCACATTCTGTTCTTGGCCAACGTGCTAAAGTATGAGAAAGTAAAATCGGAAGCAATTGTGATTTCGAGAAAAACGTTTTTGAAACTCGGTACGTTCAAGCCGAGGCTCGCTAGTTTTGTGAAATCGCCAGCAAATCCGTTCTCCTATTAAAAGCTGGCAGTTACACTTGCGGAGAAAGGTCGAGGAGTCACGCAATACATTTTTCCACAAATTACCCAAGCACCACGTAGAATGCTCGGAATGAGCGTACGGGTGCCGCACACACTCATGATACCCGACGGAACGTGCCATTTGCTTTGGATATTGTTAAGATGATTTAGCCTTGCAGTTGCCAGCGCGTGTTACGACTTTTGTAGCAGGCATATGCTCCTTGAAGCTCAAGTAATTTAGCAAAATATCTATACACGCTTTGCACAAGCTCCAGATTATAGCCCCCATTTCTGACATTCAGTGGTCTAACCCAGATCCAGTGAAGCGAGCTCTGCGAGCTTCTACAAAGGCCAATGATGGGGAGAAGGAGACAGTAGAATCCAAAATGGCAATAACCCATCCTGTTCTTGTCATAATTAAATAAGTGAACGTAACAAAATAGAACAAAAACTGAAGGTCGGTTAGGGTGGTGCCCATGCACAGCTGCTGCAAAGCGTCTATAGACTACGTCAGAAAAGTGTTTCTGGTCGGTGCCATTTTCAGCGTTCGTGACTTTGGCGCATACTTTGCTCACCCTCCAAATCGGCTAACATGCGCCAGCTGAGCTGTTACCTTGCACATGCAGACTGTGATTCTCGCAAACGATGTAATGTATACAGTGGAATGAACCACAGTCGTGTAGGCCAGATGGCAGGTTACTCTTCATGAAGGTCGTGCTGAAATGACAATTAAAAGACCTCCAGAACCAGCAGGCGAAGCACCAAGGTGCAATGAATGACGTTTAAAATACACAAATACACAACTTATACTCAAATCAAGAATATTTGCTTGAAGATGAAATAGTGCGTAAAAAACAGAAATGCATTAAAAAATTTTAACTAAATAAGTTAACCAACGTTGCAAAGAAGATTTGTGTACCCATATATCTCTTTTTTCTTGACTTTCGGAATAGAATGCAGCGTGTTCAAACACTCTTCCACGAGTGCTTCAACGCGTAAATTTATTTAGGTTTCATCAGCTAAATTTACGAGCTGATGAAACCTCAAAATCATTATTATTTTCATGGTTTTAAATTCTTTTCAACCCCATATAACATTTCTCTGTAATAGTATAAACTAAAGACGTTTTCACCTCCTCTTCTGCGAGAGAATGTTGCACGCCAACCATTTGGCAAACCAGGCAAGAACTCTATCTTATATTAATGGACCTCAACACCTGCTGCATTAATCTCTGCAATACCGGAAACAAGTAGCAATGTGTCGAAAGGCATGTCTAAACTCAGACTTGAAATTTGTTGAGACGTTTCACTACTCGTCTTGAAGAGATACGCAGCGTGAGTGGAACTCCGAGGGTGGCCCGAGCTAGATTCGATGACAAAAACGGATGTGATATATATATATATATATATATATATATATATATATATATATATATATATATATATTTATAACACTGAAGCAATTATAAGCAACACGTGTGATTGATCCAAATGCCGACTATGATGCTATAGGGTGCACTATTTTTCTTGATATTATTAGCGCTCCTTTTTGGAGGGATACCGTAGTAGTCGTAGCCGGTTTGAGTCTGCGCTTTCTGCTCTCGAAGCGGTTCCAGCTGCTGAAGGATACTTATCTCACAGCACGCGGCTATAAAATATTGCGAGCATAAGTGAGAATGTTTCACCTGACAGAAGTTATTTTGGCACACAGCTCGTGCAAGTGCCCTTGACCTGGCTGGCCTCCATTGCTGCCGGGGAGCGCATTTTTTTTCGCCCACAAAAAGAAGGGTAAAAAGAAAAACTTTTTCTGGCACTGTTTTTACAATCTACCGTGGAGCACAGATTGCTTGCTATCTATTGCCAAGACACTTTCAACCTTTAAGCTGTAAAAAACAAAACAAAAAAAAACTTTATCGCTGCCGCCCGGAATGGCACTTCGCGATTGCCCGGGTCGCGCGTCCGCCTGCCCGACGGGGGCGTACGCGGGTAGGGAAAAGTATGAATATTTCATCGTTGCCAGTAGAGAGTCGACTCCTGGAACCCTCGCGGCCGGCGAAACTTAAAAATTCGGAACCTTCAAGGAAAGTGCTTATTTTTATCAAATATTCCGACTATCAGCTGAGAAAGGGTCATTGATGCGGTCTGTCACTGGCCACCCTCGTCCCTTCGTAGCGCTTTCATTTAGGAGGACGGTTTTTGGGGCCATCCAAAACCCACGCCACCACGACTTACTCAGCACGCAGCGCTTGGTCACAGCATGCTTTGTTTAGCCCAGTATAAAAACTGACGTACATCGCTGGACCGGACGTTGTGAACAGTGCCCGCGCACCAAAGTTGCGAGTCACATCACCCCTTTTCGCACTCCTCGATCCCCGATTCAACCACGTTAACCTGGAGTTGGTTGAAACCCTGTCACCATGCCAAGAGGTTAATTACAGCTACCCTGCGTAAGCAGGTACACGATATGTCCTAAAGCAATCCTTTTCTCAAGCATCACCGCCAATACCGTCGCCGAAGCATTTGTAATGCTTTGACATCTTGTTTTGGATTCCCGTTTACTATCCCCACCAGTCGCGGAAGGCAATTTGAGTGTGCCTTGTTCACCGCTTTGGCTAAGCTTCTCGTCCTACGACATATTCGGACAATGACCTTCCACTCTTCGGCTAACAGAATGGTGGAAAATTGGCACCGACAGTTGAAAGCCTCAATCACAGTAAAGGAGGAGACCCCGCATTGGCTCCAGCATCTTCCTCCCGTACTTCTCGACAGGAGATGCGCATTCAAACCCGACTTACGGTACACGTCGGCTGAGCTCTTGTTTGGCACAACCCCACGGCTACCTGAAGAGTTCTTTACTCCTGTGGATAGACAAGCCGTCCAATAGTCATGGTCTTAAATGAATCGTTTGCGAGAAATTTTAGAGCAACTGCAGCCCACTCATCCCAGAGCTTCTTCTCCCCACAATGATTTCCTGTCCCAAGACCTGGCAACGCACACCCATGACTTCGTCCGCGGCTATTTTGTCAAGAAGACTGACACCGGTGTACAACGGCCCGTTTGAAGTAACGGAACCCGCGCTAAAGGCGATGACCTTAGTTCTCAACGACAAGCAGCAATTCATAACATATCCACCACATGAAACCCGTTTTCATCGACTCCCCGCCTACCCCTTCTGCCTTCACTTCACCTCCGTCGCGTACCGGAACCGGCGCAATTTCTCAACGTAAATAGGGAGTTTCTGTAGATCGCTTTCGCCGTCCCTCAATGCTCTCCGCAGCCCGCTACGATACCCGGCACTCTACAGTCAAGGCATCAAAGAGCAGTCGAACTGGTGGCTTGAATAGGGAGTTTTCGTAGATGGTTTTTGCCATTCCGCAACACTCTCCGCAACGCTCTCCGCAACCCGCTACGATACCCGGAACTCTACAGTCAAGACTATCGGCGCGCCGGCTCAGTAGCGGCTACTTCGTTGCGGAAGGCTTAGCGGAGGGAAACTCCGCATACGGAAACTTCCTAATATTGGGGAGGCCTCAGCGGAGGAGGATACGCGGTCTACGAAGACGTCTTAATACCGGGCTATGACGAAGGCCCCTAATGTTTTTTTTAGAGCGCAGCTCTTAGGCGCCCGTTTCTGGCTTGAGCGGCGTCGCCGTCGCCGTCGGCGTCGGCGTCGCCGTCGGCGTAACCGCGCGGTGCATGATGGGTAAATTTCCCCGCTAAATCTAGCGGAAAATTTTTCCCGCTAAATCTAGCGGAAAATTTTCCCCGCTAAATCTACCGGAAAATTTTCCCCGCTAAATCTAGCGGAAAATTTTTCCCCGCTAAATCTAGCGGAAAATTTCCCCCGCTAAATCTAGCGGAAAATTTTTCCCGCCAAATCTAGCGGAAAATTTTCCCCGCTAAATCTAGCGGAAAATTTTTCCCGCTAAATCTAGCGGAAAATTTTCCCCGCTAAATCTAGCGGAAAATTTTCCCCGCTAAATCTAGCGGAAAATTTTCCCCGCTAAATATAGCGGAAAATTTTCCCCGCTAAATCTAGCGGAAAATTTTCCCCGCTAAATCTAGCGGAAGATTTTCCCCCTCAAATCTAGCGGAAAATTTTCCCCGCTAAATTTAGCGTAAAATTTTCTCCGCTAAATTTGGCGGGAAAAATCCCCCCTCCTCGAGGTCGCGTGACTCCAAGCCACGTGACCCCCCCCTCTCTGAGGTCACGTGACCCCCCCGTGTGCCTTCCCTCCTCCTCAAGAGCTGCGCTCTAATTCGGCGTTACAGGGAGTTGTAAACGGCTTTCACTTTTTCGATTGTGTTTATTGTTTTTAGAGCGCAGATCTTAGGCGCCCGTTTCCAGCTTGAGCGGCGTCGGCGTCGCCGTCGCCGTCGGCGTAACCGCGCGGTGCATTATGGGTAAATTTTCCCGAACGAACCCGAGGTCATCCCGAAGGACCTCGGGCTCCTTCGGGAGGACCTCGGGAGGACCTCGGAAGGACCTCGGGTTCATTCGGGAGGACCTCGGGTTCCTTCGGGAGGACCTCGGAAGGACCTCGGGTTCCTTCGGGAGGACCTCTGGGCGGGGGGGGGGGGTGTCACGTGACCTGGGGGGTCACATGACGATGACGTCATCAGTGACGATGACGATGCGGATGCCGATGACGTCATCAGTGACGTCACTGATGACGTCATCAGTGATGATGACGATGACGATGCGGATGCCGATGTCGTCATCAGTGACGTCACTGATGACGTCATCAGTGATGATGACGATGACGATGCGGATGCCGATGTCGTCATCAGTGACGTCACTGATGACGTCATCAGTGATGATGACGATGCGGATGCCGATGACGTCTTCAGTGACGTCACCGATGACGTAATCAGTGATGATGCCGGTGACGATGCGGATGCCGATGTCGTCATCAGTGACGTCACTGATGACGTCATCAGTGATGATGACGATGCGATGCCGATGACGTCATCGGTATCCGCATCGTCATCGTCATCACAATGACGTCACTGATGACGTCATCGTCACGTGACCCCCAGGTCACGTGACCCCCCCCCCCGAAATCACGTATCCCCCAGGTCACGTGACCCCCCTAAGGTCACGTGACCCCCTAAGGTCACGTGACCCCCCCCCCGAGGTCATCTGACCCCCCCCAGGTACCCTTCCCTCCTCCTCCTCAAGAGCTGCGCTCTAATTCGGCATTACAGGGAGTTGTAAACGGCTTTCATTTTTCTTTTT